>SNQJ01S0073551.1:7298-22966 GCA_010110895.2 Picea sitchensis
CCTTGGTAAGCCATGAAGTCGAATGACTTCTTTGAAAAACAGGTTCACGATGTGAGTCGCGTCACTGGTTTTCTGACATGGGATAAAATGTGCCATCTTGGAAAATCTATCCACTACCACAAAGATCGAATCAAATCCTCTTTGCGTCCTTGGCAATCCCAATATGAAATCCATGCTAATTTCATTCCACGGCCTCTCAGGTATGGGCAATGGTTGATAAAAACCCACATTCTGCTTCCTTCCCTTTGAATGCTGACAAATTATGCATCGGTCTACAAACCTCTTGACCTCTGATTGCATCCCTAGCCAAAAGTATGACTCACTCAGCTTTGCGAATGTCTTATCATGACCGAAGTGTCCGTCCAATCCTCCGCTGTGTTTCTCCTTCAGCAGATTCTCCCTCATGGAACAATTTAGAATACACAGCTAATTGCCTTTAAATAGCAATCCTTCCTGGATCATGTATTCAGCCCATTTGTTGTTATCTCTGAGAACTGGATTATCAGCTACTTCATACGCTTCCTTAAAGTCTGGATCATCTACATACATGTCCCTGAGATCATCAAACCCTAACGTCTTGACTTTGAACTCCTGCAACAACAAACACTTCCTGCTCAAAGCATCAACAACTTTGTTAGCAGTACCAGAAATATGTTTGATCACAAATGTGAAATTTTGCATATACTCAACCCATTTAACATGCCTCTGATTCAACTTTTCCTGTTGAGTCACAAACTGCAATGCATGGTTTTCACTATATAAAACAAATTCCTTTGGAATCAAATAGTGCCTTCATTTCTTCAATGCCTGAATAATGGCATAAAATTCCTTATCATATGTGGAATAATTCACCTTCGCTTCATTCAACTTATCGCTTAAATATGCAATCGGTCTATCATCTTGACTTAAGACTGCTCCTATTGCAAACCCGCTTGCATCATATTTTACCTGAAATGTCTTTTGGAAATCCGGTAACACCAGAATTGGTTGTTCCGTAATCTTTAGTTTCAACAAATTGAAACTCTTCTCAGCCTCTTCAGTCCAGTGAAAATATTTATGTCTTTTCTTCACTGTATCCATCATCGCTGCAATAATTCCACTGAAATTCCTAATGAACTTTCGGTAGAAACTAGCCAACCCGTGAAAACTTCTCACCTCAAATATGTTCTTCAGTGATGGCCAATTTTGATTACCTCCACCTTATATGGATCCATCCTCAACTCATTTTCCGAAATAACAAATCCTAAATAAGTGAGCTCTGTCTTCATGAAAGAGGTCTTCTTTATGTTTATCAACAACTTCTCTTGCTGTAATCTCTTCATCACAATGGCTAAATGCTTCAGATGTTCAGCTTCCGTTTTACATAAAATCAGTATATCATCCAGATATACGATAACAAATTTTCCGATGAAATCCTTCAGGACTTCATTCATCAACCTCGTAAAGGTACTTGGTGCATTTGTTAAGCCAAACGGCATAACAAGCCATTCATACAAACCTTTGTTTGTCTTGAATGTTGTTTTCCATTCATCACCTTCTCTCATGCAAATCTGGTGATATCCACTCTTCAAATCAATCTTTGAAAAGAATTTTGCTCCACTTAAGCAATCCATCAAATCATCCATTCTTGGCAATGGGAATCTATACCCGATAGTTATCTTATTAATCACCCTTGAATCAGTGCACATCCTCCAGCCTCCGTCTTTCTTCGGATTGAGTACCGTCGGAACAGCACATGGACTCAAGATTTCTCTAACCAAAGCTTTGTCCAACAGCTCTTGGACTTGCCTTTTAACTTCTTCATTCTCCTGCGGCATCAATCTGTATGCAACTTTGTTTGGAAAACTGACTCCTGGTATGAGATCAATATGATGACTCACACTTCTGATCGGTGGCAACGAATGAGGTAATTCGTCCACTACTATATCAGCGAACTCTTCTAGCAGTTCCTGAACCTCCTCTGGTAAATCATCCACTCTTGTGCTGGTAAAAACAATTCTTGGTTTTTTGACCACAATGAATTGTGGATCCTCCTTCTTCTTAACCTCGGTAAGGAGTTCCTTCCCACTCATGAGAAGTACTGTGTTGCTTACCTCCGGTTTTACTTCGTTATCCTTGATTGGAAGAAAAATATGAGTTCTCCCGTTCTTTTCTAGGGTGTATGTGTTCATCCTCCCATCATGAATCACATTCCTATCATATCGCCATGGTCTACCCAGCAATAGATGACAAACATCCATAGGAATGACATCACATAATATCTTATCATTATATCCCCCTATCTTAAATTCAACTAAGCAATGTTTGGTGACATTTACCTGATGTCCTTTTTGTAGCCACGAAACTTTATATGGACTTGGATGATCAGTCGTTTCCAGCTCCAAATTTTCTACCATCTCGGTTGAAACGAGATTCTCAGTGTTACCGCTGTCCACAATGACCTTGCATGCCCAACCCTTGGTCTTGCAAGCTGTTCTTAAAAGTCTGGTCCTTTGGACTGAACTTTCCACTTCTTTCTCTAGTGTCAAAATGACTTTTCGCATCATCAGCGATCTTCCGCCTTCAGCGTCTTCTGCCTCAACATCTCACCTCTGTGCCTCGACGATGTGAGTTTCTCCAGTTTCTTTCTTTTTCTCTGGACACTCATAAGACTTGTGCCCATTCTTTCCACATGTGAAGCATGTAATTACTCCACCTCTTCCTCTTCCTCTACCTCTAGTACAAGGAAAAATATTATTATCAGCATATCCTCCTCTCTGCTCAGTGTGTTTTTCTCTCTGTTCAGCATATCGCCCTCGATGTGGGCTTCCACCTCTCTCTGTCCGAGTCTAAGGTTTCTTCCAGTCGTCCCTAGGCTTCTAGGTTCTTTCCTAGGCAACTGATTTTCCCCTGGGCTGACTCCTGCCTCGACCCCTCTGAATCTGCTTTCGGCTCAGCTTCTCTTCAACTTTCAGAGCCATTTGATAAGCATCTTCTACCATTCAAATGGTTTCCATACGCATTTCATCCTGAATCTCATATCTCAGACCATTCATATACCTGGCCACTTTTTCGTCATTGCTTTCACGATGACCTGCCCTGATATTCAACCTGTAAAATTCCTCAGTATATTCATTTAATCACATCAAATTCTGTCTCAGGTTTTGCTTCCTACTGAACAGAAAAATTTGATAGTCCCTGGGAATGAATTTTGCCTTCATCTTTGCAATCATCTTGTCCCAACTCTTAATTTTCTGCTTTCCTTGGCAACGCCTATCAGCTTGTAGTTCATCCCACCACAAGGCTGCATGTCCTTTTAATTTTGTGACGGCATGCTTGACTTTCTTGTCCTCTTCGATATCTTCATAGTCAAAATAGGTGTCTAGAGCACTAATCTAGTCTAGAAGCTCTTCTACATCCAAATTTCCCTCATAAACTGGAATGTCCATTTTCACCTTTGCACCCATTCTTGCAATAGCTTTAATTAAGCGCTCATTTGTTGCATCTTCTGCTGGGATTTCTTCTTCTCCATGTCCAGCATCATCTTCATTTTCGGACTCACTGATATCTCCTACATCAGCTCTGCACCTTTGTCTTATCTCCATGTCCACAACTCTAGCGCGTAAGTTATGCAAATCTCTTTCTACTTCTGGATTCTGCACTTCTCTACCCCTTCCTCTGGGCGTTTCCCTTTCCTCCTCTGGATCAGGTGATTGTCTATCCCTTCTCCTCGGCAGCATGGTGAATTTTCTTTCTCCCTGCTACAGAAAGAAAAGAAGCTTTTCTAAGCTCTGATACCACTTGATGCAGGTACGCCCGCTAGGCACGTCTTCTCACAGGATCTTTCCTCCTTCCTCGGCCCGAAGAACTGAAAGGTTCTTCTATTTCCCTATCGGGAAATTTTCACCCACAACAACTCTCTCATGGTATCTCCCTTTTTTCTAAATCTATGCTGGCCTTTTACTTCGTTATTGGGGTTCCTCGTATTGGGATTTCAACACTTGTGATGTCCAAACAACTTGTTTTACCGATCCCCGGTCCCCGATCCCCGATACACTCCTTTGTTGCCTTAGCCCTCAGGCTATGCCCTGGTCCATGTGACCGCTTTCCATAAGACCGCAGCCTTATATTCCTTCTCGTCGGGGTTTCGGACTTTCAAGTGCCAAAATGCACTTGTCCTCAGGATCCGCGATCCACCGAATCCCGACATGCTCTTTACACACTAGCTCTCCTGGCTAGGCTCCTGGCCCATATGACTGTTATCCCCGTGACCGCAGTCTTACCTCTCTTCGGGGTTCTTGGCTTGAAAATCCCGATGCGCTCCAATTTCTGTTAGCCCTCCAAGCTAGACTCTTGGTCCACGTGACCTCCTCTATATGACCGCAATCATACCTCCCATCGGGGTTTCAGACTTTCCAATGTCCAAATACATAGGTCCTCAGGATTCACGATCCCTCGAATCCTAATTCTTCGCTATGCTGACAGCTGGCTCCCACAATGGTGCTTCCCTCCTTATCGGGGTTTCAGACTTCGCGATTCTGAAATGCATAAACACCTTGTCACTAGGATTCCTGATATCTCGATGACCAAAATGTTGATAGACGACTTCCTGTCGGGACTTTCCCCGATGACTCCGATTGCTGCCATGCGTCCCCTCAAGATGGATGGTTCATATTTCTCCTCACGTTTTTGAGACTTCTGATGTCTCGATTTTCACGACCTCAGGAACTCCAATTTCCCGAGTGCCAATATAGCGACTCTCTTCGGATTTCTGACACCTGTCTCCCCAAATGGACGACTCAGATTATATCAGGGTTTTCACTATGGACTTCCCCGATCTCCTGTCCACAAAAATGTCGATATCTCGACTCCCAACGCCTCAATCTCTGCCACATGTATTCTCAAATGGACGGCTCTGATCCTTCCTGGGACTTTTACCATGAAAATTCTGAATTTTCTGCTCTCGTGACTCCCGATTTCCCGAACCCCGATGCCTCAATATCCCGATGCTTCTCGGGGTTCTTACTCTTCTCACGAGGGTTTAAACCCTGTGCAACTCCTATCATATCAGACGGCTGACGGGTAACTGATCAAAGATCCAACGACTCACGACCCCTAGAGCTTGAACTCCGAACGTGGTCGTAACCTCCTCGCTTCTTTGGCAGATCCAACGGCTGACGGGATTTTGAAAATCTTCTCCACAAGATCCTAACCGTCGATCTCTTCCTCTTTTATGTTTTCTATGGGTGAACCCAGTATCCCTTTGTGAAAACTGGTCCTCCTGCGCGTAACTTTGCAGTGCCTATTCAAACACTCCACGACATAGACTCTCTGTGCTTCTCTTCGACAAGCTTGGAAGCCTTGTCCTTCCTGAGCTTCACACAATTGTGGGTATCCAAGAAGACTCTTGCATGCACCCCTTGCGGCAATCCTCAAACACTTCCAAGTGTTGAATACCTTCGACTCTGCGCACACCTGCAGCAGCAGTACTTCAATGCTTCACTTAGATTCACAACTGAGACTTTCCTTAGCCTGCGCACTCCTTGCACGGCTCCTATAACCCAATTTCATTTCTGGGTGAACGAGAACAAGAGTTAAACTATCTGAGCCTTCTGTCAACACAATCCTTGTGGACAACTTCAACTGCACTCCTTGCAGGAATTCTTGCTCAGATAAAGAAACAATTGAAACTCATTTCTTCTACTTCCTTTCAGACTTCACTTAGAACATGAACTCATATACACAGCATATCAAAGAAAATGTATAACAGGAAGCAAACATTCATGAGCATATCAATCAACACACATACATAGAGAACAACACAACACCATGAACTTGAATCAACTTCTTCTATTAATCCAAATAACTGTACATGGGTGGTTCTACACATCTCTCTGCTTCTCTTCTATGCTCCAATGCTTCTAACTATGTTACAATGCACAATGAGGGTGTTTATATCCCATTTCCCTCTTGCGCTCTCAAACAGTCTAATCTAGAATTAAATTTCTATCTACCTGCATTAACTACTATAAATGCCTCCATCTACTTCAGGCAAGAGTGGGGCGCTCAAGGTCTGATTACATTATACCAAGGCGCCTTCATTAAATGATCTCATTTATATTTGATGCATCAACTTCAAGGGAAAATTCAAAAATTTGGCTGGGCTTGTCTAGCTATCCTTTGTCTTCCGCGCTGGCTCGCTTGATGTGAGGGATGCTCCTGCATCAACCTAGTCCACCTTAGATTGAATGGCCTCCACTATCTAGGAAGTTGTTGGCCCTCGACCAAGTTTTTAAGAACCTTGGTAATGTTTGGCCATTTTTGGGACTTCGATAGGCTGGTCGAAGATGAAGCGCCAGGCGAAGTGGAGATCACGGGATCTCGCTCTCTTTTGTGAGTTTTTGGGATTAGGGTTTATGTAATGGGTATGATATGTCGGCCCATGGATTTACCCATGTTTAGGCCCCTTTTGTAATGTAAAAATTAGTAGCTAGGTGATGTAAGTAAGGGGGTGTTGAGTCAGTTGTAAGCCAATGAGATAAGTGTGATTAGTTGTAAAGGCTTTGTGCATACTGCATGTTGAGAACTTAAAGAGCTAAGTGAAAGTGATTGTAAGAAGGCTTTGTGCTGTTCCAAACTCGGGGAAGGAGGATATGGCGAGGTGCGCGCAAATATCCTATTCTATGTGGAGTTGGCTTGTGGCTCTGTGCATGTAATAGGATTGAAAGAAGATAATAAGGAAGATGAAGAGTTGGTGGACGTAGCCCCATGCTAGGGGTGAACCATGTATATCATGTGTTATGGTTCTTTGTGTTATGTTGTTCATGTGTTTGTGTATTTATTTTCTTAATGCTTATTCTGAATGAATGTGATCTGGATTATTTTTGGCATGAAATGAGAACGGATATATAATAAAGAAATGCACAGAGATATCCAATAATATAACAGAAATGTATCAGATATGCAAACATAAACATAGATACACAATAATACATGATTTCTATTAATGAAATAAATGTACAGAGACTGTAAAAATATAGAGTGAAAGACTCACTAGAATGGTGGCAGCTTATCTCTGAGAAGAGATGTGATGGCTACTCACATTCGCAAGAAGATGATTGCAATGAAGCTCTGAAGGCCTTTTTACCATAAAAAGGAATGCCAAAAACCATAGACATCCAAAAACCTAACCCTAGGAGATGAAGCGCCAAAAGTCATGTGAACCTCGTTTGGGTAAGTTAGTACATCAACTTCCTGGGGTCGTAATTTTTGCATACGATATCTGTTTTAGGCGTATGATATCCCATTGAAAAGGTATCATTGAGGAGATTCATTTTGGGGGTTCAATCATGCCTTTGGCTATCATTGAGAAGCTTGATCCTAAAAACCCTTCATTTAGGCCCTCAAAATGGCCCTAGAAGTTAAAACTGCTAAAAATAGTAAATTTCCAAAATTCCCAGAAAACTATTTTGAGCCAGTTGGAAAAGGTAGGTGGCCATCAATATACACATCAATACTCCCACCTTAGGAAGAAATGGTCTTCATTGCATTGAGTGCCCCAAGGAGAGGAAAAAGTGTTTACTGAATCTGAATCTTAGTGAGTTGCTTGCCTTGCTGGAGACGTTGCGTTGCTCGGTTTGTGGAAGGATATCACGAGAATGTGGCTGGAAGGGTTGGACCTTTTTAACCAGTATGGATACATGAGAGTATTTTGTGCAGAAGGAATCTTTACACTTTGCTACAATCTTGTCACCCTACTTCTGTTGGATAGAAAGGTGCTTGGGTCGAGGTTGTAGTGGTTGCAGTATCCTTTTGTTCACCTTTTGAACATATTGTGAAGAAGATAAATTTTGTAGTATGAGATACTACCTTGTGAGACATTTTAGGTGGGACAATAGTCGGAAGTACCTCTGGTATTCTATAGAGATGACCCCCCCAGAGAAACAATGACACTATGGCATTGAGACTCATAAAAAGCATGGTGCTTCCACAAATATGATTTGCCCAAGAGAACATCACATACATCCAATGGGGAAACATCACATAATAACTCATCCTTGAAGGGTTGGATGTCGTATGAAAATCGACACTATTGGCTGACATGAAGATATTGTCCTTGGCAAAGCCACCAGATGTTGTATGGTTGCAGGTGTGGTGTTGTCGACAATCACAATTGTTTGATGACCTCTGCTGAGATGCGGTTCTTTTGACTTCCACTATAAATAATAAAATGCAGGGGGGTCCCCTTCACCCACATCTGTGAATGAAAAAGGTGCTCCCCCTCTTCAGGATCTATTGTTTCTTATTGTTGAATTGTTGCGGTCGCGACAATAGAAGTGGGGTCTGCATCGATGATCTGTATTTTACCAGTATTTTTAGAATCATATTCTGAATCAGAGTTCGGCTCCTTGTATTTGATCTCAGACACCAATGATTGTTTTGAGTGACATTCATCAGTGTTGTTCTAGGGGATTTTTTGGAAATCGCACCATTTTTCAGTGTCCTTCTTTGTCTTCCCATTACCCTTCTTTTCTTATGGCTCAGACTGGTTTTCAGGAGACTGTTTGTTAGGGCCATATTTTTCATACTTTGGTTGTTGTGGATTTGCAAACTCGAATTCTCGTTTGTTCTGGTGCTTACATTTATGCTCAATTTTAATAACATATCGATAAACAACACCGAGTGATGAGATGTCAAGAAAACCCATTTCAGCTCGGATGTATCTATGTAGAACCCCATGGTATTTCAGAACCAAATGTCATTCAAAGTATTTGATAACCAGCTTGGTGCACAAAGTATGTAAGGTATTGGTGAACTCTAGAACTGCTTGGCCCCTCTCTTTTCAGAGTGTGGTCCATCTCATGTACGGGTCCTCATAGTTTCCAACAGTGTAATATTGTTCCTTTACCGCATCCACAAAAAAATCCCAAGTGGGCTTGAACCCATATATTCCAGACTCCTTTGTGGAACTTTTCTCCCAGTGAGTTTCCCACCAATGTTTGACATGGGGGAGATATTTAAGGAGTGCGAAGGTGATCTTTCTCTGTCGGAAAAATTATGAACAGAGAAATAACCTTCTAACATATTTAACCATTTGTCTAGGGCATCCACATCTATCTGACCTTCAAATACAGGAATATCAAAATTAACCTTTACCTTGAAAGGAGAGGTGCTTCCAAAGTGGTTGTTTGTTGAAGATGTGCATGTTGCTATCGGTAGGCGTTGAAGGATGTGGGAAAAATTCTCCATCATTTCGTCCCTCTGTCACGTGAGAGGTTGCTCAAGGAACCGATTTATAGGATCATCTGCTCTGTCATTTTTCTTTTCTTCTGCCATGGAGGGTATCTTGGGCATGCGAGATCGATTGTCTTCAAGAGAGAAAGGCTCGAGACCCAACTTGTTATACTTGGACCTCGTCAGGGACATGCACTGAAAAAAATGATCAAGAGCAGTCTGCTCTGATACCACTGATTCTGATTAATTTTGGCACAAAATGAGAGCGGAGATACAATAAATAAATGCACAGAGATATCACAGATATCCAATAATATAACAAAACTGTATCAGATATGCAACCATAAACATAGATATAAAGTAATACATGATTTCTATTAATGAAAGAAATGTATAGAGACTATAAAAATACAGAGTGAAAGACTCGCTAGAATGGTGGCATCTTATCTTTGAGAAGAGATGTGATGGCTACTCGCATTCACAAGAAGATGATTACAATGAGTCTCCGAAGGCCTTTTTACCATAAATAGGAATGCCAAAAACCCTAGGCATCCAAAAATCTAACCCTAGGAGATGAAGAGCCAAAAGTCATGTGGGCCCCGTTTGGGTAAGTTAGTACATCAACTTCTCGGGGTCGTAACTTTTGCATACGATCTCCGTTTTAGGCGTATGATATCCTATTGGAAAGGTATCATCGAGGAGATTCATTTTGGGGGCTCAATCATGCCTTTGTCTATCATTGAGAAGATCGATCCCAAAAAACCTTCATTTAGGTCCTCAAAATGGCCCTGGAAGTTAAAACTGCTAAAAATAGTAAATTGCCAAAATTGTCAGAAAATTGTTTTGAGCCATTTGGAAAATTTGGGTGGCCACTGATATCCACCTGGACCAATCCTCCCTCCTTAGGAAGCAATGTCTTCCATTGCGTTGAGTGCCCGGGGGAGAGGAAAAAGTGTTTGCTGAATCTAAATCTTGGTGAGCTACTTGCCTTGCTGGAGACGTCGCACTGCTTGGTTTGTGGAAGGATATCACGAGCATGTGGCTCAAAGGGTTGGACCTTTTTAACTAGTATGGATACATGATATTATTTTGTGCAGAAGAAATCTTTACACTTTGCTACAATCTTGTCGCTCTACTTCTGTTAGATAGAAGGTGCTTGGGCCGAGGCTGTAGTGGTTGCAACATCATTTTGTTCACCTTTTGAGCAGATTGTGAAGAAGCTGAATTTTGTAGTATGAGATACTACCTTGCAGAACTTTTTAGGTGGGACAATAGTCAGAACTACCTCTGGTATTCTGTAGAGATGACCCCCCAGAGAAAGAATGACACTACGGGGTCGAGACTCATAAAAAGCATGGTGCTTCCACATATATGGTTGGCCCAAGAGACCATCAAAGACATCTAGTGGGGAAACATCACATAATACCTCATCCTTGAAGGGTTGGATGTGGTATGAAAACCGACACTGTTGGTTGACACGAAGATCTCGTCCTTGGCGAAGCCACCTAATGTTATATGGTTGTGGGTCTGGTGTTGTCGAATATTCCAACTGTTTGACGACCTTTGTTGAGATGCACTTCTTCTGGCTTCTGCTATCAACAATAAAATGCAGCAGGGTCCCCTTCATCCACATCTATGCATGAAAAAGGTGCTCCCCCTCTTCAGGATTTGTTGGTTCTTCTGGTTGAATTGTTGCGGTCGCAACAATAGCAGTGGGGTCTGCGTCGATGATTTCTCTTTTACCAATATTTTTAGAATCAGATTTAGAATTAGGGTTCGGCTCCTTGTCTTTGATCTCGACCACCAATGACTGTTTTGAGAGAAATTCATTGGTGTTGTGCCAGGGGATTTTGTGTAAATCGCACCATTTTCCGGCGTCCTTCTTTATCTTCCCATGACCCTTCTTTTCATGTGCCTTGTTAGGAGACTATTTGTTAGGGTTGTCTTTGTCATACTTTGGTTGTTGCAAATTTGTAGACCCAAACTCCCATTTTTTCTGGTGCTTAAATTTCTACTCAATTTTAACAACATATCGATAAGCAACAATGAGTGATGAGATGTTAAGAAAATCCATTTCACTTTGGATTTATCTGTGTAGTGCCCCACGGTATTTAAGAACCAATGTTGTTTGAAGTCTTTGATACCCAGCTTGATGTGCAAGGTATGGAAGGTATTGGTGAACTTTGGAACTGCTTGGCCCCTCTCTTTCTACAGTGTAGTCCATCTCATGTATGGGTCCTCATAGTTTCCAACAGGGTAATACTGATCCTTTACCGCATCCACAAAAAAATCCCAAGTGGGCTCGGCCCCATATATTCCAGACTCCTCTATGGAAATTTGCTCCCAGTAAGTTTCCCACCAATGTTTGACATGGGGGAGAGATTTAAGGTGTGTGAAGGTGATCTTTTCTCTGTCAAAAAATTTATGAACAGAGAAATAACCTTCTAATAGATTTAACCATTTGTCTAAGGCATCAACATCTATCTGGCCTTCAAATATGGGAATATAAAATTAACCTATACCTTGAAAGGAGAGGTGCTTCCAAAGTGGATGTTTGCTGAATATGCACCTATTGCTATTGGTAGGCATTGAAGGATGTGGGAAAAATTCTCCATCATTCCATCCCTCTGTCACGTGAGAGCTTGCTCAAACAACAAATTTATAGGATCGTCTGCTCCGTCGTTTTTATTTTCTTCTACCATGGAGGGTTTCTTGGGCGTGTGAGAGAGATTTTCTTCAAGAGAGACAAGATTGAGACCCAACTTGCTATACTCGGACCTTGTCGGCGACATGCACTGAAAAAAAAATCAAGAGCAGCCTACTCTAATACCACTGATCTAGATTATTTTTGGCACGAAATGAGAGCAAAGATATAATAAAGAAATGCATAGAGATATCGCATATATCCAATAATATAAAAGAAATGTATTAGAGATGAAACCATAAACAAAGATATACAGTAATACACGATTTCCATTAATGAAATAAATGCACTAAGACTGTAAAAATACATAGTGAAAGACTCGTTAGAATGGTGGCAACTTATCTCTAAGACGAGATGTGATGGCTACTCGCATTCACAAGAATATTATTACAATGAGGACCTGAAGGCATTTTTACCATAAAAAGGAATGCCAAAAATCCTAGACATACAAAAACCTAACCCTAGGAGATGAAGCGCCAAAAGTCATGTGGGCTCCGTTTGGGTAAGTTAGTACATCAACTTCTCGGGGTCGTAACTTTTTCATACAATATTAATTTTAGGCATATGATAGCTCATTGGAAAGGTATCATTTAGTAGATTCATTTTGGGGGATGAATTATGCCTTTGGATATAATGGAGAAGATCGATCTTGAAAAACCTTCATTTAGGCCCTCAAAATGGCCCAAGAAGTTAAAACTGCTAAAAATAATAAATTGCCAAAATTGCCAGAAAACTATTTTGAGCCAGTTGGAAAAGGTGGGTGGCCACAAATATCCACCTGGATCAATCCTCCCTCCTTAGGAAGAAATGGTCTCCATTGCATTCAGTGCCCGAGGGAGAGGAAAAAGCGTTTGCTGAATCTAAATCTTGGTGAGCTGCTTGCCTTACTGGAGACATCGTGTTGCTCGATTTGTGGAAGGCTATCACAAGAATGTGGTTGGAAGGGTTGGACCTTTTTAACCATTATGGATACATGAGAGTATTTTGTGCAGAAGGAATATTTACACTTTTCTACAATCTTGTCACCCTGCTTATGTTGGATAGAAGGTGCTTGGGTCGAGGCTGTAGTGGTTGCAGTATCCTTTTGTTCACCTTTTGAACAGATTGTGAAGAAACTGAATTTTGTAGTATGAGATACTACCTTGCGACACTTTTTAGGTGGGACAGTAGTCAGAACTACCTTTGGTCTTTTGTAGAGATGACCCCCTAGAGAAACAATGAAACAGTGGGGTCGAGACTCATAAACAGTCTAGTGCTTCCACATACATGGTTGGCCCAATAGAACATCACAAACATCCAGTGGGGAAACATCTCATAATACCTCATCCTTGAAGGGTTGGATGCCATATGACAATCGACACTGTTGGCTGACACAAAGATCTCATCCTTGGCGAAGCCACTCGATGTTGTATGGATGAGGGTGTGGTGTTGTTGACAATCCCAATTGTTTGATGACCTCTGTTGAGATGTGGTTCTTCTGGATTCTGCTATCAACAATAAAATGCAGCGGTGTCCCCTTCACCCACATCTGTGAATGAAAATGGCACTCCCCCTCTTTAGGATCTGTTGGTTTTTCTCATTGAATTGTTGCAGTCGCGTCAATAGCAGTGGGGTCTACGTCGATGATCTGTATTTTAATAGTATTTTCAGAATTAGATTCTGAATCATGGTTCGACTACTTCTCTTTGATCTCAGCCACCAATGAATGTTTTGAGTGACATTCATCGGTGTTGTGCCAGGGGCTTTCGTGGAAATCGCAGGATTTTACGGTGTCCTTCTTTGTCTTCCCATGACCCTTCTTTTCCTGTGGCTTGGACTGGTTTTCAGGAGACTTTTTGTTAGGGACATCTTTTTCATACTTTGGTTGTTGTGGATTTTCATACCAAAACTCCCATTTGTTTCGGTGCTTAAATTTTTGCTTGATTTTAAGAGCATATAGATAAGCAGCACCGAGTGATGAGATGTCAAGAAAGTGCATTTCAATTTGGATGTATCTGTGTAGAGCCCCATGGTATTTTAGAACCAAATATCATTTGAAGTCTTTGATACGCATCTTGGTGCATAAGGTATGGAAGGTATTGGTGAACTCCGGAACTGCTTGGCCTCTCTCTTGCTGTAGTGTGGTCCATATCATGTACTGGTCCTCATAGTTTCCAATAGGGTAATATTGTTCCTTTACCGCATCCACAAAAAAATCCCAAGTGGGCTCGGCCCCATATATTCCAGACTCCTCTGTGGAAATTTTCTCCTAGTAAATTTTCCACCAATGTTTGACATGGGGGAGAGATTTAAGGAGTGCAAAGGTGATCTTTTCTCTGTCAGAAAAATTATGAACAAAGAAATAACCTTCTAACAGATTTAACCATTTGTCCAGCGAATCTGCATCTATCTGACCTTCAAATACGAGAATATCAAAATTAACCTATACCTTGAAAGGAGAGGTGCTTCCAAAGTGGTTTTTTGTTGAATATGCACCTGTTGCTATCGACAGGCATTCAATTATGTGGGAAAAATTCTCGATCATTTCGTCCCTCTGTCGCATGAGAGCTTTCTCAAGCAATAGATTTATGGGATCATCTACACCGTCATTTTTATTTTCTTCCACCATGGAGGGTTTCTTGGGCATGCGAGAGAGATTGTCTTCAAGGGAGACAAGCTCGATACCCAACTTGCTATACTCAGACCTCATCAGGGACATGCACTGAAAAAAATGATCAAGAGAAGCCTGCTCTGATACCACTGATCCAGATTATTTTTGGCACGAAATGAGAGCAGAGATATAATAAATAAATGCAAAGAGATATCACAGATATCCAATAATATAACAGAAATGTATCAGATATGCAACCATAAACAAAGATATACAGTAATACATAATTTATATTAATGAAATAAAAGTACAGAGACTGTAAAAATACAAAGTGAAAGACTCGCTAGGATGGTGGCATCTTATCTCTGAGAAGAGATGTCACGGCTACTCGCATTCACAAGAAGATGATTAGAATGAGGCTCTGAAGGTCTTTTTACCATAAACAGGAATTCCAAAAACCCTAGACATCTGAAAAACTAACACTAGGAAATGAAGCGTCAAAATTCATGTGGGTCTCATTTGGGTAAGTTAGTACATCAACTTCCTGAGGTCGTAACTTTTGCATATGATCTTCATTTTAGGCGTATGATAGCCTCTTGGAAAGGTATCATGGAGGATATTAATTTTGGGGGCTCAATCATTCCTTCGGATATCATTGAGAAGCTCGATCCCAAAAAAACTTCATTTAGGCCCTCACAATGGCCCCAGAAGTTAAAACTGCTAAAAATAGTAAATTGCCAAAATTGCCAGAAAACTATTTTGAGCCAATTGGAAAAGTTAGGTGGCCACTGATATCCACCTGTATCAATCACCCTCCTTAGGAAGAAATGTTCTTCATTGTCTTGAGTGCCCCGAGGAGAGGAAAAAGCGTTTACTGAATCTGAATCTTGGTGAGTTGCTTGCCTTACTGGAGACGTCACGTTTCTCGGTTTGTGGAAGGCTATTATGAGCATGTGGCTCGAAGGGTTGGACCTTTTTAACCAGTATGGATACACGAGATTATTTTTTGTAGAATGAATCTTTACACTTTGCTACAATCTTGTCGCCCTGCTTCTGTTGGATAGAAGGTGCTTGGGGCCGAGGCTGTAGTGTTTGCAGTATCCTTTTGTTCACCTTTTGAACAGATTGTGAAGAAGCTGAATTTTGTAGTATGAGATACTA
>SNQJ01S0073551.1:22976-60601 GCA_010110895.2 Picea sitchensis
CGGAACTATCTCTGGTATTCTGCAGAGATGATCCCCCAGAGAAACAATGACATTGCGGGGTTGAGACTCATAAACAGCATGGTGCTTCCACATATATGGTTGGCCCAAGAGAACATTATAGACATCGAGTGGGGAAACATCACATAATACCTCATCCTTGAAGGGATGGATGTCATATGACAATCAACACTGCCGGATGACATGAATATCTCGTCCTTGACAAAGCCACTCAATGTTGTATGGTTGCGGGTGTGGTGTTGTTGACAATCCAAACTATTTGACGACCTCTGTTGATATGTGGTTCTTCTAGCTTCTGCTATCAACAATAAAATGCAGTGAGGTCCCCTTCACCCACATATGTGAATAAAAAAGGCTCTCCCCCTCTTTAGGATCTGTTGGTTCTTCTGGTTGAATTGTTCTAGTCGCAACAATAGAAGTGGGGTCTGCGTCGATGATATGTCTTTTACCAGTATTTTCATAATCAGATTCTGAATCAGGCTTCGGCTCCTTGTCTTTGATCTTGGCCACCAATGACTCTTTTGAGAAACATTCATCGGTGTTGTGCCATGGGGATTTTGTGGAAATCACACCATTTTTCGGTGTCCTTCTTTGTCTTCCCATGACCCTTCTTTTCCTGTGGCTTGGACTAGTTTTTGGGAGACTATTTGTTAGGGTCGTCTTTGTCATACTTTGGTTGTTGCGTATTTGCAGACCTGAACTCCCATTTTTTTCTGGTGCTTAAATTTCTTCTTGACTTTAACAAGATATCGATAAGCAGCACCGAGTGATGAGATGTCAAGAAAATCTATTTCAGTTTGGATGTATCTGTGTAGAGCCCCAGGGTATTTAAGAGCCAAATGTCATTCGGAGTCTTTGATACCTAGCTTGGTGCACAAGGTATGGAAGGTATTGGTGAACTCTGGAACTGCTTGGCCCCTCTCTTGTCGTAGTTTGGTCCGTCTCATGTACTAGTCCTCATAGTTTCCAACAGGGTAATATTGTTCCTTTACCGCATCCTCAAAAAAATCCCAAGTGGGATCGACCCCATATATTACAGACTCCTCTGTGGAAATTTTCTCCCATTAAGTTTCCCACCAATGTTTGACATGGGGGAGAGATTTAAGGAGTGCGAAGGTGATATTTTCTCTGTCAGAAAAATTATGAACAGAGAAATAACCTTCTAACAGATTTAACCATTTGTCTAGGGCATCCGCATCTATCTGACCTTCAAATATGGGAATATCAAAATTAACCTGTACCTTGAAAGGAGAGGTGCTTCCAAAGTGGTTGTTTGTTGAAGATGCATCTATTGCTATCGGTAGGCGTTGAAGGATGTGGGAAAAATTATCCATCATTTTGTCCCTCTGTCACGTGAGAGTTTTCTTAAGCAACAGATTTATAGGATCGCCTGCTCTGTCATTTTTATTTTCTTCCACATTGGAGGGTTTCTTGGCCGTGCGAGAGATATTTTCTTCAAGAGAGACAAGCTTGAGACCCAACTTTCTATACTCAGACCTCATCGGGGACATGCACTAAAAAATGATCAAGAGCAGCTTTCTCTAATACCACTGATCTGGATTATTTTTGGCACGAAATGAGAGCGGAGATATAATAAAGAAATGCACAGAGATATCACAGATATCCAATAATATAACAGGAATGTATCATATATGCAACCATAAACACAGATATACAGTAATACATGATTTCTATTAATGAAAGAAATGTACAAAGACTGTAAAAATACAGAGTAAAAGACTCGCTAGAATGGTGGAAGCTTATCTCTGAGAAGAGATGTGACGGCTACTCACATTCGCAAGAATATGATTACAATAAGGCCCTGAAGGAATTTTTACCATTAAAAGGAATTCCAAAAACCCTAGACATCCAAAAACCTAACCCTAGGAGATGAAGCACCAAAAGTCATGTGGGCCCCGTTTGGGTAAGTTAGTACATCAACTTCCCGGGGTTGTAACTTTTGCATACGATCTTTGTTTTAGGTGTATGATAGATGGTTGGAAAGGTATCGTCGAGGAGATTTATTTTGGGGGATCAATCATTCCTTCGTCTATAATTGAGAAGCTTGATCCAAAAAAACCTTCATTTAGGCCCTCAAAATGGCCCCGAAAGTTAAAACTGCTAAAAATAGTAAATTGCCAAAATTGCCAGAAAACTATTTTGAGCCAGTTGGAAAAGTTGTGTAGCCACCGATATCCACCTGGATCAATCCTCCCTCCTTAGGAAGCAATGGTATCCATTGCATTGAGTGCCTGGGGGAGAGTAAAAGGCGTTTTCTGAATCTGAATCTTGGTGAGTTGCTTGCCTTGCTGGAGACGTCGCGTTGCTCGGTTTGTGGAAGGCTAACCCGAGCATGTGGCTGGAATGGTTGGACCTTTTTAACTAGTATGGATACATGAGATTTTTTTGTACAAAATGAATCTATACACTTTGCTACAATCTTGTCGCCCTGCTTCTATTGGATAGAAGGTGCTTGGGGCGAGGTTGTAGTGGTTGCAGTATCCTTTTGTTCACCTTTTGAAAAGATTGTGAAGAAGTTGAATTTTGTAGTATGATATACTACCTTGCGGTAGTTTTTAAGTGGGAAAGTAGTCGAAAATACCTCTGGTATTCTGTAGAGATGACCCCCAAGAGAAACAATGAAACTGCGGGGTCGAGGCTCATAAATAGCATGGTGCTTCCACATATATGGTTGGCCCAAGAGAACATCATAAACATCTAGTGGGGAAACATCACATAATACGTCATCCTTGAAGGGATGGATGCCGTATGACAATCGACACTACTGGATGACATGAAGATCTTGTCCTTGGTGAAGCCACCCGATGTTGTATGGCTATGGGTGTCGTGTTGTCAACAATCCCAACTATTTGACGACCTCTATTGAGATGTGATTCTTCTGGCTTCTACTATCAACAATAAAATGCAAAGGGGTCCCCTTCACCCACATATGTGAATGGAAAATGCGCTCCTCCTTATCAGGATATGTTGGTTCTTCTGGTTGAATTGTTGTGGTCGTGACAATAGCAGTGGGGTCTGCGTCGATGATCTGTCTTTTACCAGTATTTTGAGAATCAGATTCTGAATCAAGGTTCATCTCCTTGTCTTTGATCTCAGCCACCAACGGTTGTTTTGAGCGACATTCATCGATGTTGAGCAAGGGGATTTTGTGGAAATTGCACCATTTTTCGGTGTCCTTCTTTGTCTTCCCATGAATGTTCTTTTCCTATGTCCTGGAATGGTTTTCGGGAGACTGTTTGTTAGGGTTGTCTTTTTCATACTTTGGTTGTTGCAAATTTGTAGAACTAAACTCCCATTTGTTCTGGTGCTTAAATTTCTGCTCGATTTTAATAGCATATCGATAAGCAACACTGAGTGATGACATGTCAAGAAAATCCATTTCAGTTTGGATGTATCTATGTAGAGCCCTACGATATTTCAGAACCAAATTTCATTCGGAGTCTTTGATACCCAACTTGGTGCGTAAGGTATGGAAGGTATTGGTGAACTCTGGAACTACTTGGCCCCTCTCTTTTCGTAGTGTGGTCCATCTCATGTACTAGTCTTCATATTTGCCAACAATGTAATATTGTTCCTTTACCGCATCCACAAAAAAATTCCAAGTGGGCTCGGCCCCATTTATTCCAGACTCCTCTATGGAACTTTGTTCCCAGTAATTTTCCCACCAATGTTTGACATGGGAGAGAGATTTAAGGAGTGCAAAGGTGATATTTTCTCTGTCGAAAAAATTATGAACGAAGAAATAACCTTCTAACAGATTTAACCATTTGTTTAGGGCATCTGCATCTATCTGACCTTCAAATATGGGAATATCAAAATTAACATGTACCTTGAAAGGAGAGGTTCTTCCAAAGTGGTCATTTGATAAAGATGTGTCTGTTTCTATCAGCAGGCATTGAAGGATGTGGGAAAAATTCTCCATCATTTCATCCCTCCGTCGCATGAGAGCTTGCTCAAGCAACCGAGTTATAGAATCGTCTGCTTCGTCGTTTTTCTTTTCTTCCACCATGGAGGGAATCATCGAGGAGATTCATTTTGGGGGCTCAATCATGCCTTTGGTTATCATTGAGAAGCTCAATCCATAAAAACCTTCATTTAGGCCCTCAAAATGGCCCTGAAAGTTAAAACTGCTAAAAATAGTAAATTGCCAAAATTGCCAGAAAATTGTTTTGAGCCAGTTAGAAAAGGTGGGTGGCCACCGTATCCTCCTAGATCAATCCTCCCTCCTTACGAAGCAATGTTCTCCATTGCATTGAGTGCCTTGGGAGAGGAAAAAGTGTTTGCTGAATCTGAATCTTGGTGAGTTTCTTGCCTTGCTGGAGATGTCACGCTACTCAGTTTGTGGAAGGCTATCACGAGAATGTGGCTCGAAGGGTTGGACCTTTTTAACCAATATGGATACATGAGATTCTTTTGTGTAGAAGGAATCTTTACACTTTTCTACAATCTTGTCGCCCTGCTTCTATTGGATAGAAGGTGTTTGGGCCGAGGCTGTAGTGGTTGCAGTATCCTTTTGTTCACCTTTTGAAAAGATTGTGAAGAAGATGAATTTTGTAGTATGATATACTACCTTGCATCACCTTTTAGGTGGGATAGTAGTCGAAACTACCTCTGGTATTCTGTAGAGATGACCCCCAAATAAACAATGACATTGTGGGGTCGAGACTCATAAACAACATGGCGCTTCCACATATATGGTTGGCCCAAGAGAACATCACAAACATCCAGTGGGGCAACATCATATAATACCTCATCCATGAAGGGCTGGACGTTGTATGACAATTGGCATTGTTGGATGACACGATGATCTAGTCCTTAGCGAAGCCACCCAATGTTGTATGGCTACGGGTGCGGTGTTGTAGACAATCCCAACAGTTTGACAGCCTCTTCTCAGATGTGGTTCTTCTTGCTTCTGCTATCAACAATAAAATGCAGTAGGGTCCCCTTCACCCACATATATGAATGAAAAAGTTGCTCCCCCTCTTTAGGATCTATTGGTTCTTCTGGTTGAATTATTGCGGTCGTGACAATAGCATTGGGGTCTGCGTCGATGATCTGTCCTTTACTAGTATTTTCACAATCAGATTCTGAATTAGGGTTCAACTCCTTGTGTTTGATCTCAGCCACCAATGAATGTTTTGAGAGAAATTCATCAGTGTTGTGATAGGGGATTTTGTGGAAATCACACCATTTTCTAGTGTCCTTCTTTGTCTTCCCATGACCCTTCTTTTCATGTGACTCGGACTGGCTTTCGGGAGACTATTTGTTAGGGTCATCTTTGTCATACTTTGGTTGTTGTAGATTTGCAGACCCGAACTCCCTTTTTTTCTGGTGCTTAAATTTCTTCTTGATTTTAACAGCATATCTATAAGCAGCACTGAGTGATGAGATGTCAAGAAAATCCATTTTAGTTTGGATATATCTGTGTATATCCCCACGATATTTCATAACCAAATGTCATTCAGAGTATTTGATACCCAGCTTGGTGTGCAACATATGGAAGGTATTGGTGAACTTCAGAACTTCTTGGCAACTCTCTTGTTGCAATGTGGTCCATCTCATGTACTGGCCCTCATAGTTGCCAATAGGTTAATATTGTTCCTTTACCGCATCCACAAAAAACTCCCAAGTGAGCTAGGCCCCATATATTCCAGACTCCTCTGTGGAAATTTTCTCCCAGTAAGTTTCCCACCAATGTTTGGCATGGGGGAGATATTTAAGGAGTGCGAAGGTGATCTTTTCTCTATCGAGAAAATTATGAACAGAGAAATAACCTTCTAACAGATTTAACCATTTGTCTAGGGCATCCGCATCTATCTGACCTTCAAATACAGGAATATCAAAATTAACTTGTACCTTGAAAGGAGAGGTGCTTACAAAGTGGATTATTTTTTAAGATGCGCCTGTTTCTATTGGTAGGGGTTGAAGTATGTGGGAAACATTATCCGTCATTTCGTCCCTCTGTCACGTGAGAGCTTGCTCAAGCAACAGATTTATAGGATCGTCTGCTCCATTGTTTTTCTTTTCTTTCGCCATGGAGTGTTTTTTGGGAATGAGAGAGTGATTGTCTTCAAGAGAGACAAGCTCGAGACCCAACTTGCTATACTCAAACCTCGTCGAGGACATGCACTGAAAAAACGATCAAGAGTAGCCTGCTCTGATACCACTGATTCGGATTATTTTTGGCACGAAATGAGAGCGGAGATATAATAAAGAAATGCATAGAGATATCATAGATATCCAATAATATAATAGAATGGTATCATAGATGCAACCATAAACACAGATATAAAGTAATACATGATTTCTATTAATGAAATAAATGTACAGAGACTGTAAAAATACAGAGTGAAAGACTCGCTAGAATGGTGGTAGCTTATCTCTGAGAAGAGATGTGATGGCTACTCACATTCACAAGAAGATGATTACAATGAGGCTTTGAAGGAATTTTTACCATAAACAGGAATGCCAAAAACCTAACCCTAGGAGATGAAACGCCAAAAGTCATGTCGGCCCCATTTGGGTAAGTTAGTACATCAACTTCCCGGGGTCGTAATGTTTGCATACGATCTTCGTTTTAGGCGTATGATAGCCTGCTGGAAAGGTATCATCAAGGAGATTCATTTTGGGGGATCATTCATGCCTTTAGCTATAATTGATAATATGGATCCCAAAAAACCTTCATTTAGGCCCTCAAAATGGCCCCGGAAGTTGAAACTCCTAAAAACAGTAAATTGCCAAAATTGCCAGAAAAATGTTTTGAGCCAGTTGGAAAAGGTGGGTGGCCACCAATATCTACGTAGATCAAAATTTTTAATTCTTATTTATATGAATGAATTTTATATCTGATCTATTTCTATGTGTTAAGTGCTTGGATACGCTAGATCTTATCGAATACTACGCTTCTCTGTAATTAGGGTTTTACCTGCGATGTCAATAAAGTATTAAAGACTAATGATTGTTAACTGCTAATTTCTTTGTTAAGTATTGTGATCACAGATCTGTGTCCTAGATAGGTTGTAGACACTTGAGTCCTACAACCCCCCTTCCTCTACCTCGGGTGAGACTTCATCTGCTTTGTAGGTGTTGTCGAAAGGGCCGATAGTTAGGGTTTTGTTGGTGCGTTGTTGAAGAAGTTAACCCTAGGTCTGCCCCTGTGCCAACAAATGGTTCCATTGCTGGGACCTGAAACTATGATTGTTGGGAACTGAGGAAAAGAGAAATCTATGTGCGTAGATCTGTTGTTGTAGTGCGTAGTACTCTACCTGACTTTTGAAGCTCTGTGCCAAGAAAAGAAGTCTGATCTGAAGAAAAGCGGTAAGATCCTAAAGCTTGGTGCTCTGATAAAGGTAAGATAAGTGAAAATTTTTGTTTCAAAATAATGGATCTAGGTATATTTCATAGATTTTTTCCTAGTCTGAAAACTAGGGTACGGTTAGAAGAAAGAAGATGTGATATGAATAGATTTGATAGAAATAGTGAAAGATATGTTATTCTTATACATAGAAAGATTTTTTGGACTAACAAGTGGATGTAGGATCCTAGAAAGAATTTTTTATAGGTCCATCACTATGATCCCAATGCGCAGTACAGGAAAGATTGGGGATCATTTAAGAGAAAGAGAGGATTGACTCTTCATTATAGTTGCGGAAGACTGGGACATATTGCTAAGGAATGCCCTGGTAGAGGACCTATCTGCCTTTATTGTAAGGCTACTAGACATGAAGTTTTAGATTGCCCTAGAATGATTGCTAAAGTTTCAAAGATGAACATGAAACAAGAAAACCCTAAGGAAGTTCAAGAGACTAAGAATATGCCAAAGAACTAGAAATAATACGAGGGTATATTATTACAGATGAAAGAAACATTGAATGATCACAGAGACATCAATTTATTAGAGATCTTAAAAGTGAAAGAGTGTATAGAAACAAGAATAGGAGACTTTGACATAGACTATGTATTGGACGCAGAAACACAGGTGAACATTATGATAGAAAGTACTTGGGAAATTTTGGGAAAACCTGTTATGATTCCTTCATTGGGAGGAATAGGACTGTTTAAAGGAAAGATGATAACCCTATGTGGAATAATTACTCAGGTACCTATGAGTGCTCATGGAACATCGACAGAAGAATAATTCAAGGTCATTAAGTTTGTTGAGAACAACACCACTTTTGCACTTTTATTAGGAAAGACTTGGATCAAGAGAGATCAGATCCGAAGGAGAGAAGAAGAAGAAGCCATAGAATAGAAAAAGAAAGAATTAAGGGATTTCATGGCTAAGATAATAACACACTTAATAGAAGAACAAGAGGACAAAACGAAGAAACTAAGGGCCAAAGACTTAGTTGTTGAAGTCGACAGAATGCAAAAAGGCTTAAAGACCTTATCCATGTAGGAGAGTAGAACACCTACTCCAGAAACAGTAAGAGAAAAAGTATTATCCTCGAACCTTATGAAATATCCTCAGTAGTGTGAAGTTACTATAATAAGAGCATATAAAAACAAGAATGGAAAGAGGACTCCAGAGATGCATATCTCAGGAAATAAAGCTAGAAAGCTCAGTAAGAATAAAGCAAAGCTAGAAAAATTGCAGAAGGTTCCAGAAAGGACTTTGAAGAAGGAAGGTTTCCAGAACATGAACCTCGCCGGAATAGGAGAACATCATCGACTGGCACTTTGCCATAGAGAAGAAATATGACTGTTGGAGGCATCCCAACCATTAGAATGATGCTCTAGAATGGCTAGAAACGCAGTTATTTCCAGAACATTCACCATTGGACCGTTGGGACCATGCCATAACGGATAGAACTGTATTGAATGAGGCATTCCTTCCTGTTGGAGGAATCTGTTATGATTTTATCTATTTAACACATCGAATGTCTTACCATGGACACTTTTTCCAATTATGATTATCTGAGCCCACACAGAATTAATTTCTTTTGCAAAGTGCTTATTGAGACCTCACCACCTATTATACTTACCTTGAGCATTTGTCCACCTATCCGAAACATTTGATCATGAGCGTGCATTTTGGGCGACCTTAGCACAGTAGAGAAATCCGTCGAAGAGATCCTAATAGACCTCATGGCTGAGAAGGTCATGTCCGTATGAGTACAAGCCTCATTCACTATAGGAGTGCAAGCATCCCCATGGACTGCACGTTCATCTGGGCCATCCCGAATTGTGACAGAGAAATGGAGCAAGCATCGTGATGACTTGGAAAATGCAAAGTGCATCCCATCAATCTTTCCCGACTATATCCCGCCTCTGGCTGGCACAGTTAGTTGTGATAGCGTCCCTAGGGACTTTGAATATACACCGGTCACTGCATACCTCCCGAAGGGGATACGCACAGTTGGACTGCAATTAGGATAGATTATGACACTAAATATCAGTGACTTAAAATTAGGAGACCGCAAGAACTATGGCATGCTCGCACCACACAAGTACTTGACCAATACAATGAGGAAGAAGTCGAATATAATCAGCTAGTCATGGACCATGGACATCGAAAGATCAACCATCCTCAATGTGATGAATATACCACACTTTGGTAGACATCAGGACATTAATGCGTGTGTTAAACTCCTCTTGTCATGCTACCATGGTGGTTACCTGTGGTTTGATCGGTGAATCATTGTAGACCTGGCGTTCATCCATCAGATCATCAGATTGAGCATGCAAGGGCCCGACCCTCAGGATGTTTACCCAAGGGAGGCTGCAGATCGCACGTTGGCGTAGCACATAAAATAAACTTATGGTGATGTAGAGAAAGGGAAACGGGGCTACAAGGTAGCCTCCATCTAGAATGGTGCAGTGCGCCTAGCTTTCCAGTTGATTGATGGTAAGATTGTCAAGAAGAACAGACCAACGAAGGTCACAGGGTTCATTGTCGACCTCATAGGAAAATGCATTGAAGGGATGCAAATGAACTGAGTGAGATACCTTGTCAACCAGTTGGAGCAATATTTCCGCGAAGCACAGGACCAGGGCTACGAGCTTCATTTTAACTATTTTTTTATTCTCATTACCTTCATTGCTTGGGAGATGCTAGAAGGAGCGTCCTTCCCTAAAATTGAGTCGTTCGAACCACTGGTTGTGAAGCTCACTACGCTTTGGTATTCGAGTGATATGGAAAAACAATGGAGATCCAATGCGGTTTTCCACACATATTATTTACAGTTGAAGNCCCTCGCATGATGCCCAAAACTATGCACAGGTTCACGCCACTTTTGAAGTTCCACATAGATAGGAATTTCATTTACATCACTATGCATGGGTACAAACACAAGGAAGAGCTCCAATCCTATTACAAAATCGCATAGGAGGACATGGAAGAAATAACCAAGGAATGGCCTGCAAAGTTCCTTGTACTAGTCGATCAGGAAGAACTCTCTGACCCTGACCTCATGGGAAACCCTATGGTCACTCAAGAAGAGTATGATGGACCAAGCAGCAACAAGAAGAAAAATAAGGAAGAGGTACAGGAATTGAACAGTGCATCAAAGGAAACTCCACCAGATTCACCCGAAGGAGGAGGAGGTGATGAAGTAGATAGAGAAGAGGATGAAGAGGAAGAAGAAAAATAGGAACCAAGTGAAGTGACACCACCTAAAAATACCCTTAAAGATACAAAGACATACAAGAAAATAAATGGCTCCCTGAAGAAACCTTTATCGTGAAACAAGTCAAAAGAAAATAAACCTCCATTTCAGACTGTGCTCACAGTAGATGATATTGAACTCATCATTGTCGTTGTTTTAGATACCTCAGAGGACATTTTGTAGTGAAGTGAAGCCAAACATGAGACAATGTTTGACAGAATTGAGGTGGAGCTCAAAGAGGTACAACAGGCTCTTTTTGATCCGCGCAGTGTCTACTACATCGTTGTCATCAGGGAGCATAGAAGTAGGAGATGAGCCTACCCAGCTACGCAGATTAGCATATTCGACATAGGATCACCTTCATTGGGTCTAGGAGGAAAAGGAGAAGGTCATAGAGGCATTAAAGAAAGAAAAGGAGGAATCCTTAGAGAAACGTCAGATTGCGAAGCAAGAGAAAGATGAACTCTAGGAGAAGTTTGCAAAGCATAAAGCGCAGATCCAGAAGGAAAAAGAACAAATCCTCACAGAGCATATGGGAGTCAAGGAGGCAGTCACCAAAGCACTTCACTCTATGTCGGGCCTCGCACAGATAGAATAAGACATAGTGGAGAGTCAAGTGGAGAAGCTTGCTGAAGATATTCAATAGCTTCAAGCAAGAGTGGCAGAACTGGAACTGCAAGCAATGCCAAGCAATCTGCAGGAAGTGTGATACCAGAGAGAAGAAACTTCCTGGAGCGCAGTAGAAAGAATCAAGGCATTGGCCTCATAATGTAAGCTACTCAGAAACTCCAGTGTGCATATCTACGAGTGCCTTGCAGAGGACCCATATCTAAGGAAATTGGACTCAAATCTCCAGGAAGCTAAGAAACAAGTAGCAACAGTACATGCATAGTTGAAGCTATTGTCTGTGGTCGAGAAGATGAAAATGTCACAAGAACAGCGCACAGTTCAGAAACAAGTGCATGCCATCTAGAGTAAAGTCATGGAAGTGACCCAGAGGCTACAACTAATGAAGGATGAAGCTTGCACACTTTTTGAGGAGATTGAGGAACAAGGTGCACAGCTAGAACAAGTAGTCACCACGATGTAACAATGATTGGAAGGACCGATGACCAAGAAATTTATTCAGGAGTTCACCGAGTAGGAGGCTCTGGCGAAGCAGCAGGTCAAAGCAACTCAAGGCCTCAAAGTAGAGTTTCCCAGATAAGAGTGACTCGGGATGAGTCACAGATGAGTGTTGGGGGCCTGTTGGCCCTCAACCAAGTTTTAGAGAACCTTGGTCATGTTTGACCATTTTTGGGACTTCGACAGGCTAGTATAAGACGAAGCGCTAGGCGAAGTGGAGATCATGGGATCTCACCCCCTTTTGTGGGATTTTTTGGATTAGGGTTTATGTAATGGGTATGGGATGTCGGCCCATGGGTTTACCCATGTTTAGGCCCCTTTTTTAATGTATAAATAAGTATCTAGGTGATGTAAGTAAGGGGGTCTTTAGTCAGTTGTAAGCTAGTGAGATAAGTGTGATTAGTTGTAAAGGATATGTGAATACTGTGTGTTGATAACTTGCAAAGCTAAGTGAAAGTGATTGTAAGAAGGCTCTGTGTTGTGCCAATATCGAGGAAGGAGGATCTAGCAAGGTGCTCGCAGATCTCCTGTCCTATGTGGAGTTGGCTTGTGGCTTTGTGCATGTAAGAGGATTGAAAGAAGATAATAAGGAAGACAGAGAGTTTGTGGACATAGCCCCATGCTGGGGGTGAACCATGTATATCCTATGTTATGGTGCTTTGTGTTATGCTGTTCATGTGTTTGTGTATTTATTTTCTTAATTCTTATTCTAGATGAAATTTTAATGCTTAGTGATATGAATGAATGCTAGATCTGATCTATTTCTATGTGTTAAGTGCTTAGATGTGATAGATCTTATCGAATACTACGTCGCTCTGTAATTAGGGTTTTACCTATGATGTGAATAAAGGATTAAATAATAATGAATGTTAACTGCTAAGTTCTTCGTTAAGTGTTGTGATCACAGATCTGTGTCCCGGCTAGGTTGTAGACACTTCAGTCCTACAACCCCCCTGTCTGTACCTCAGGTGAGACTTCATCTTCTTCGCAGGTATTGCCGAAAGGGCCGGTAGTTAGGGTTTTTTTGGTGCGTTGTTGAAGCATTGAACCCTGGGTCTTCCCTTGTGACAACATAAGTGCTCTTACATTTAGTATATCTAACTACTCATTTGTTATATCCAACTACCATAGTGAGCCTTATTTAATAATATAGTGGACCTAGTCCACCTTGCGTTGAATGGACTCCACTATTATCACTATGGGCCCTCTGGGCCTCCCCACTACCTCTCTAGCTACCTTACATGTTGTTCAAGGCCACAGTTTCTACCAAAAACCCTGGCCAGCAGTTCAAATTTTCCTGGAAACCTAGTGTCAGTCAAACTCCAGGACCCTCTTTTCCTGTACATAGTAATCAACCTAAACTATCATTTCTGGAAACGCTACATCTTCCAGACCTGTCAAGATTACTCAACAACCTAATTTGTCACGATCCACTTTGGCCCCCCATGCCGACTAAGTTTCCCCCAGATAGTCTAAAATTTGAACGCAAGCCTGACGAAGATCTAGGTGATCACATGATGACCTTTCACTTATAGTGCTCATCAAACTCAATGCGATATGACTCTTTCCAATTGTTCCTTTTCAACGCACTCTTATCACGGGTGTCGTGAAATGGTATATTGAGCTCGATCACTCAAGGTATTCTTACTTCAATGACTTGGTGATGGTCTTTTTGAACCATTTCCAATTACCCATGAGATATGATGTCGGCATCGAGTTGCTTGCCAACTTTGATGAAACTAAGGTCGACCATATCTCTGATCATATCTGAGAAAGGAAGCTTCGAAAAAGGTTTATTAAGGTCCAGGTCCCTTCAGCTTTCTTGCTAGAGCGGTTCCTGAATTCTTTGGTGCCTTGCATCTCCAAGGACGTAGCAACTTCTGGAGTGTTTTTAGAGGAGGAGGCGATAATGAGAGCGAAACACATTGAACTAATCTACTCTCAGTCTGGCATGCTCCATGAGATTTTTCCAGATGCACTGCGGTCTATTCTTGACAAGGCGAAGAAAAATTCTGGACCCCATGACGATAGTATTGTGGGATCAACACAAGGAAATTCCATTGATCTGTTGTCAAATAAATTATAACAATTGTTGATACAACAGGCTGTGGTGAGATAGACCTCGAGTTCGGTTTCTCCCCCTACCCAAACGTCGGACGTACACAGTGTAAATTTGGTAAACTCGAAGGCCAACCAACATCTTGAGGGAAAGAAGAAACAACGAAACAAGACAGGTAAAGGGTACAAAAAGAATACTAACAATGTCGGCGGGGGAAAAATAGAGAATAGGAAGTCGAAGTATCCTTGTAATATTTGCATGAAAGACCACCCGACTCGTCTGTTCCCTTGACTTGTAGAAGCTCAGAAACTATTGGTTCAACAACATCCTGATGTGCTGCTGAACCCATTTCCACATGGGAAAAACATGGCTCAAGCTTCATCATCCTCGAGCACGAAAAGGGGCAGTCAGGGACCCCCCGCGTCTACCAGTAATAATCCAATCGTGAATGTTTACACGATGAAAGCCGAGGCTCATATAGAAACTAGGGCTAGAGATTAAAAAATGTCAGAATCTGTCGAAAAGGGAAAATAAGCTAGGAACCCACCGACTCCTCTCCAGATTGAGAGGATAGTGGGAGAAATAATGAATCACATCCCAAACGGTGTGTTTAAAAAGGATTCTCATAATCGAACACGAGGGATTCCCATAACTACTTTGTTGTGGAAGATTTGGCACAAACCCCTTGTGCGATGTTTGCTTTGGAATTCCTCTAGAGTTTCCCTTCGTAAAGAAAAGATTTGTTATCCACCTTGGTATCGACAAAGAATTGTAACCTGGGAGCGATCGTTCTTGATCCAACTGACTTGAAACCTCGTCTTCCTTACCATGTTGTGTTTCAGATAGTAGTGGCTTACACCATGAAATATTTTACTCGAAATATCTTTCGTATAGTGGTTGATGAGGGCGCCTCGACTTCCGTGATGTCGTTGGCGTGATGGAAGGAAATTGGCTAGCCCAGTTTGTCTCTATCACCTATGTTTCTTATGATGTTTGATGGTTGGTCATTCAGACCACATGGAATCATTCCTTCTTTCCCTGTGTAGTTGGGAGGAAAGCCCATGTATGTTGAAGTTGAAGTGGTCAATGCGCCTCTTGACTACAACCTTTTGTTAGGAAGGAGTTGGACTTATGCAATGCATGCAGTGGTTGCTATAGTTTTTTGGGTCTTGTTTTTTTCTCACATGGGCTGGATTGTGACCATTGACCATTTGTCCTTTTCCCATCCCGACCCTTCATTGGGGGCTTCCACGATCCCGATGATTGATAATCCACAGCCCAGCACTATCAACTTAGGTGTTGGTTTATGTTCATCATTGATGGAAACTTTTGATTACCCGCCACCTTCTAGTGATCTCAATCTTATATAGTTGTACCCAAACAACCTAGGGTCAACCCCGATCTGACTCCTGCATAGGAGTTAGATCCAGTCCTTGAGCCTATTTGGGCTCAAGGTTCTCTTGCTGCTACAAATCCTTTAGACCTTGTCTTTCCCTCTGATGAGGCAATTCTTGAGGCATTGACTAGTCTACACAGAACCTGGGATGATCTTCATCATAGATCTTACTTCCTTCCCGAGTTAAGGAGAATAGAGGTGGGAGAATTTGTTTCGACCGTGAATGGAGATAGGTCTTGTCCTATTAATCCTCTGGTTATGAATGTAGTTTTTGTCGAGGGTAATATGGCGAGTATCAATGAAATGATTCCCATACATATATCTAGAACCCCTAGCATTGTGGAGAATTTTTTCGTCGAAGAGGACTGCTTCCCTAAAAGGATTCGAATTTATACAGAGTTATTTAAGGATTTTCGCGACGTTTTTGCCTAGTCTTATGAGGAAATGTCAGGCATTGACCCAAGAATTGTCGAGCATGAAATAACGACTTATCTTGATGCCAAGTCGGTCCGACAGAAGCTTCATCTCGTGGATCCTTGAAAGGCGACAGCAATTAAGAATGAAGTAGAAAAACTGCTTAAATCCGGTTTTATCTACCCCGTGTAGTTGGCGGAATGGGTGTCAAACCCAGTTCCAGTTAACAAGAAACAGGGTACAATTCACATGTGCATGAACTTTCGCAATTTGAACAAGGCCTGTATGAAAGATAATTTTCCCACCCTATTCATCAATCATATCAACGATGAATGTGTTGGATGCGATGTCTTTTCATTCATGGATGGTTTCTTGGGATATAACCAGATTCAGATCAAAATCGAAGACTAGCATAAAACATATTTTATTTTTCCTTAGGGCACGTTCTCCTATCGTAAGATGCATTTTGGTCTGAATAATGATGGAGCCACTTTTTAGTAGGCCATGTCGTTTTATTTTCACAACCTTAGAAATATAGTCCAGGCATATTTTGATGATCTAGCATCACGCTCTCGCAAGAGATCTGATCATCCCACTCACCTTCGACTAATCTTTGAACAATGTCACCACTATCGAATTCACTTGAATCCTAATAAATGCAGTTTATACATGATGTTTGGTTGTCTCTTAGGTTTTATTGTTTCGACAATAGGGATCATGGTTGATCCTCTCAAGGTTGAGACGATAGTTCAATTTCCTCCCCTGTGCACAATACCCCAGCTTCAGAGCTTACAGGGGAAAGTGAACTTTCTTTGGAGTTTTGTCGTGAATTACGCCAAGATCACTAAAGGGTTTATGCATCTCTTGAAAATTGAGTCCTATTATGTTGGGACAAAGCCTCTCAATGCTCTTTTGAAGTGTTGAAACACACCCTTACGTCTACCCCTCTGCTCCAGCCTCCTGATTATAACAAATATTTCTTGTTGTATTTGGTTTTCGCGGAGTCGACCATCGACATGGTCTTAGTTCAAGAGGAAGATTTTGTTGAGGAGCATGTTATTTATTACCTTATTCGAGGCCTGGTTGGGCCAAAACTCAACTATTCTCATGTTGAGAAGCTTGCTCTGGTAGCAATTTATGATGTCCAACGGTTCTGTCATTACATTTTTCTTCGCAATACCACTGTCATTGTCATTGTCAACCCTTTTCAATATGCATTAATATGATGGGTCATTGGTGGAAAGATCAGTAGATGGAGTGTAATTGGCATTTGATGTTGTACTCGACGTTGTGGGCCTATCGAACGTTTGTGAATACTTCCACTGGTTTCTCACCGTTTCAAATCATATACGAGATGGAAGCAGTCTTACCTATTGAGTGTTAGATCTCATCTTTAAAGTTGGCAATGGAATTACTGCCAGACACGTCACTGCTTGAGGAAATCCTACTATATCTCGAGCAGCTCGATGAGAAGTGTCGTGATGAAACCTTGACTAATGAGGCTCATAAGAAATGAGTCAAGTGTTAGTACAATTAGTACATTCATCCTTGGATTTTCTCCGAAGGCGATCTTGTCCTGGTCTATGATCAAGACAAAGATCCCCTGTGAGCAGGCAAGTTCAAATTGGACCATTCATTGTGAAAGAGGTCTTGAAGAAAAGCATTGACCGTCTAGTTGACTTTGAAGGAAATGCCTTGGCGGAGCCTAGAAATGGGCTCTACCTCAAGAAGTGTTACTCTTAGGTTGGTTACCTGGGTGACTTCTTGTACATATGTATAGTTTCTTATATAGTTTTTTCCTTTTTGTTTTGTGGAAGTGTAGTTATTTATGTCTTCTTTTTCACTGTGGAAGATGTCAAGTGAACCAAAGGTGTATTTTGGGTTCACGAACGATGTTATCCAACACACTCGAAGGCTTTCTTCTTTCGGAGGTATTTTTCTAGGTGACGCTACAAATAATGTTGCCAAGTACAGTGCAGTGATATAGTTGCTTCGTGACGCTTTGTTGCATGGAATTTCACACCTACGGGTCTACCTAGATTCTCAACATGTTGTGTCCTAGTTGAATGGAGTTTACCGCGTTTAGGATCCTACTTTGCACCAAAGTTTCCTTAGGGTATGTCTCTTAGAATGTTACTTTGATTGCATTACATATATCCATGTTACTAGGAGATTTAATCACATGACAGATACTCTAGCTAATCTCATATTATATTGGCATGTTGCACATACATAGAAAGAGAAGCGCACACATACACATGTACATACATTTGTAAAAAAATTGATCCATAAGACAAATAAGATGTAAATATATATATATATAAATCAAAAATGTGTTACGAGTACATAGGTGGGTGCGAATGCCTCAAAAAATAAAGTTCAGTATACATCGTTGGGCTTATGCCCTAAAAACACAACATGTATAGTGGTTCCCTGGGCTCATCAAAAGTTGATCTTATCTAATCTTGGGGCCTATTGGACCTACCATAATGAATTACAACATTTTCTAAATGCCGGAAAAGATATACCCACATTCGTAGCACCACCACTACATGAGGTTGCATGGAAGGTGGGAGATCCTCGATCTCGACCATGGGTACTGTGCGAGTGAGTGCAGTGAGGTTGCACTCCACTTGTCTGAAAACCCTCTCAGCCTCGATGGTTGGAGGTCCCCCAGTAGTTGTTGTTCCACCAGTTGTTGTTGGTTCTGCCTCTGGTTGAGGACGTCGTCGAGTCCTTGCGAAGTCTATTGGGCACACTGGTCCCACATCTCTACATAGAAGATACATGAAAGTCAATACTCTATACACATATAAAAATTATATATATATAATACAATTAAAAATTAAATAGAATTAAAAATAAATTACCTATCTCTCCTCTCTCCTCTCCAGGAAGCATGGCCATGTGCGGATCCCTGGAAAATTTGATTCCGACGTAGGGGTAATCCTCAATCGTCGGAATCTACCATTCCCACCAGTCAAAAAACTTGATGTTGAAGGCCTCTATGGTCCTCCCTCCCCCTTGTCTTGGAAACAATGATTCCCATCTACATATTGCTGGAAAGGAGGCCACATGCCCTTGTACAGTCTCTCCGGGGCTAAGACTGGGAACCCTCTTGAAGAAGAAGGAACATAGAATAGTTCCAAACCCAAAGTTCTTTTTTCTACATTACCGAAACTCTATCAGTTGTCTCTTCATGCATGTAAGCATGCTCGTTATCCAGTAAAAAATGTGTGCCTCCTGGCACTAAATAGCACAGTATAAGTGTGCCCGAGAAGCCTGGTGTAGGGACGTGGATCCAGTATTCCGCCCAATAAATAACAATATCACTTGAAGGGTCAATATGGTGATCTTATATATAGGAACCTAAGAACCTACCTTCTCAGTGTTGGCCTCGTAGTACATCCGAATGTAGTCCTCAATGTTAAAAGTCCCAGAGGGAAATGTCCGTAGACTGACTAGTTACCCTCTCCTCGAGAGGTCAATCAGGAAGTAGATATCCTTAGTTGTCAAGGTCAATGATCGTACCTCTAGCATGAATGCCTCTGCATCTGGGTGCCAGTAATCAACAAGGGCATTCAATAATCTGGGTTGTGCCCTCAGAAAAGGACAGTGGAAGAACTTCCATAGCCCACACTGTTTCAGTGCGACGATGGTTGCAGGGTCCTCCTCGACCAGTATGTCTATATCCTCGCATTACCTCTCCCTACAGTGAACATACATCCTATTCCATGGAAAAAATGGAGGAATTTAGCTCCTGCATTTTATTTTTTCCAACATTTTAAGGGTGTACGCGGGTTGTATTGTCCATAGTTGCGTATGAAGATGGGCATAGTGTTTTCTGCCTGAGTACATACGTGGGTTGTCCTTTCACTCTTTTTAGGAGAGCTTTCCCCCTCAAAAACCAAATTAAATGCATAAAAGAAGTATTGAATTGCAAGAGGGATGAATTTGTACTTACTTGGTTGAAGCAGAAGTTCATTTCATCCACTGAAGCTCCCATAATCAACTTCTTTAGCAAAGGGTTTTTTTCTCCTTTTTGGTAATTTTCAAACTAAAATGGTGAAAATGAGTTGTCAGCTTCTATTTATAGAATTTTTTGGCCTTTTTTGCCACTTTTTTACCCCCTTTGTCATTTTTCCTGGCTTGGAAATCACTTGGTTCTGATTTCGAGTTTCTTATTGGACATTATGGTACTCTTTTCCTTTTGGTTTGGTAACTTTTTTGGGGGATGGGTCACTTTTGGTATCCTTTGGTAAAAGTCACTTTTTCAAAATCTTTGCATATAAGTTAGGATTTCACCTCCACTTTCTGCATCTCGTTGTCTTTTCCACTTTTCCATAGGATCGACCCCACCGAAGTGTGACACAAAACCTTCATTGTTGCTCTAGAAGTGTCATAATTAGGTGGTAGAGCCTACCTATACATGGATGCCCTAGGTAGATCCTTCTTGCATTTTGGCGTCCATGTTGTCAGTAATGATTATAGGCTCGAGAGTCCTTGTTAGTCCTATCATGATTACGAGATTGAGCGTCATTCGTCAGATACACCATCATTCTTGGTCTCACCCTAGGGACTCACAAATGAGCACGCTTTGTTGTCTTTCAAGCTCGCTTTACAATTCAAAAGAAGCATCCAACGAGACTATATTTATTCTTTTCGATCTTGTCTACATTAACTGATAAAATTAACCCCCTAGATTCTTGTTTAAGCCTTTTTCAGACTCTCTAAACATGAAAATATTGTCGAGCGATCTTGTTTCCCTTCACGCTTTCCAAACGCAAATTTGAAGGAACATTTGTCCAGCAATAGTTTACCCCTTTTTCGGTCGGGACAGCCAATTTCACAAATAAAGGTATGCTCTAGGAACTTTGATTCGCTAGAAGAGTAATCTTAGGTGTAATTTTAACCCTTTTTCGGGCCTGAGGGACTAAATCTTATAAAAAGGAACATTCTCCTTGGTTTTTTTTTATCACCTTTTTTGGGCCTTGGAGATTAATTACGAAAAAGGAACCCCCACAGAGTCCATAATTAATCTCTTTTAAGACGCCCTAAAATTGAAATGATCGTGGATTGAAATTATTCCTTCACATTCGTTAAATTCATCTAGAAGAACATCTACTGGCATGAGTTTAACCCTTTTTCCAGCCTATATATTATAGCGGAAAAAGGTACGCCTTGGAATATTCGTCTTGTCATGAGAGTTTTCCTCGGTAAATTTTATACTTGTTCAGGCTAAGGAGACTAAACTTAGAAAAAGTCTATGAGTCCATAGTTAAGTTGTTTTCAAACTCCTTAAAATTGAAAATATTTCTGAGTGATCTTGTCTTTGTCACACTAGTTAAAATGGTTTTGAATAGACATATTTTCAGTGCAATTTTACCCCTTTTTCGAACCGACTAGACTATCTCTGAAAAAGGTACTCCCTAGAGTCATCTTTTATGTTCTTTTAGACTCTCTAAAAATGAAAAAAATACCAATCTTGCCTTCTCTAGGATCGTAAAAATTACATGGAATGGGGTCTCATTTTATCTTTCTTAATCGCATTTGCATCTTTGCATCTTTGGCCTAATGTCGGCTACATGTTTCTCTCAACCAAACCTTTGAAGCATGCCTTATATGCAAGCCTTGGAGCACTTTTTTCCTCCGCGACTTGACACCTTGACCCATGGAAGAATTTTCCCCGAGTGTCCTTTTCTTGCACATGTCTCCTTGCTCTGAGCATTAGTATGTTCCTTGCGCTTGGAACTAGTATGCTTGCTTGCAACACTTGTTCCTCCTTTGTAAAATAGCATTCTTTTATTCTTTTTCAAGCTCTTAAAAAATTGAAAAAGACAAAAAAATAAAATATTCCAAAAAGAGGGGACGAGAAATATGTATTATTTTTTCAGCAGCACAAAGAGTTTCCCTTGGACAAAGCACATCCTTATGTTTGTTCGTCAAACATTGGGATCTAGTATGACCTTAAGAATTTTTTCTCACTACATAGAGTTTTGTCCTCCTTTCTTTGGTTACTCTTCCAAACACATGGAGAGTTTGTGTTGCCTCCTGGATTGTGAACTTATGTCAATGTCATGATGCCTTAGTCTGATCATCTTTCGTGCTTTTTTCCAAGCGAAGTTTCACCCAACCTGAGTCAGCCTTTCTGTAGTTTGTCTCTTGACCTCATGAGTCGGGCATCTCAAGAGTCCAGTCAAGTCCTAATTCAAAATTGACGAAGCTCTTTGCCTGATCATCGAGATCCTCATCTCTTTTCCAGATGAGCCATTGAAGACCTCAGGATAGTGAGTTATACACTCATATTTTACTCCTACCTAAGTTTTGAATATCTTGAAGTTGTTTCTTGAGATCTGAAGGCCTCATCTCCAGCCATCGGGCGTCGCCAACTTCTTGAAGATGGATACTCTACTTGTATATCTTCGACTAATTTTGAGATGTAGATACACTTTGTATTTCTCATGGCTACACTTTATATAGTTATATGACATGGATATGCAGTTTATTTGATTAACAACCATGATTTATTTAATCTTGAGCATGGGTATTCCCGCCTCAAAGAGACAATTGTTGTTTTGCAGATGTCACCTCCCAAACTCTAGTCCTGGACTCACTCGATTTCGTACATTGGTGAATATATTGTAATGTATTCCATCCATCAGTTTATCTTATGACCTCACACATTAGGGGGCATCTATTATAGCCCTAAAATTCCCTACTCATGCATACATGGTCTTGGCCCTCTTACTTGAATATTTTTCCAAAGAACTACTGAGAAGCTCTTCTTAAAAAACCATTTTTTTGGAAGATGTATGTATCGTGCACCATTACAGCCCATGTACATATGCTTTCTTCACCACTACATCTCATGTGCATACTCATGTTGCACCATTACATCCCATGTATACTAGCAAAATTTGCAAAAAAAAAAATTGCAAGGAATTCATATAAATTGACGGGATATTGGAAGTTTCCCAACTAATCCACCTTCTATAGCCCGTCACCCAACCAAATAACCACCCTTTGTTCATATAAAATTAGGTGTTGGGGTATCATTTCAAATCTAAGCATAAGAACAATGAAACTCTGCTCAATTTCACTTCCCCTCCTTGCCCAAGATATTGTTGCCTTTTGTGAGAAATTGCCTCAACATTCCCTCATCAACCCCTTCTTCCTCCATTTAACCCATTCCCTTCCATAGAAGAGATCATAATGTTGAGAGAAGAAGTCCATACAAGGTGCACTTGGAGCATGGTGAAGAGGAGCCCAGACTAGGTTCACAGAATGGTGGTCGACTCAGATTGTAAGGTATAATCTTTGTATTATGAATAAAAGAATCACATTTTTCTCTCCCAAATGATGGTGTCTTGATTACTTTTATTGATTTATAATTGACATTATAACATCTAACCCTAACTTATATATGGATTAGCATGTTTGTAGTTCTTTGTTTTCCTATCTTTGGATGCAGGTCAGCCCTGGGAGGAGACGTGCAGTCAGTGGAACTTCCAAGCACGAGGAGATCATCACCAGACGTGGGATTAGAGGTATAGTTACCCGATCTCTTCTCTCTTTTCTTTCTATACATTACTTTTGGTATGTTTGGGGTAGTATAGAGAATTGATTAGATTTTATATTTTTATTTTCTCTGTCTACATCTTGAACCTTGGTATAGTTAAAAGGGCGTTTTCCCTTCTAGCAAATACTTCTGAGTTTTTGAGAGCTCTCACCTCTATCCAATAAATTCCATCTCCTACCCAGGGTGCCTATATGTTGGAATAGGGGAATAGCTAGGGTTTAACGCTACAACAACGCACCAAAAAAACCCTAACTATTGGCCCTTTCGGCAACACCTGCGAAGCAGATGAAGTCTCACCCGAGGTAGAGGCAGGGGTGGTTGCAGGACTCAGATGTATGAAACCTTAGCTGGGACACCGATCTGTGATTCTAACACTTAAAAAAACACTCAACAATTAATATTCATCAGTCTTTAACCCTTTATTCACATCGCGAGTAAAACCCTAATTACAGAACAACGCAATATTCATTCAGATCTAAGGTAGTAAAGCACTAAGCATGTGTACGTAAGTCAGATATAACATCCATCCATATTATTAAGCACTCAGAATCAATAGATCTATCTATCATTCATATATATTTAAGCACTAAGCAAGCAATACACCGATACATCAATACATCGCACAAAGCATAGCAACACAACATGTACGTGGTTCACCCCCACCCTAGGGCTACGTCCACCAACTCTTTGTCTTATTTATTATCTTTGGTCAATCAGCTATATGCACAGAGCCTTGAGATGTTACTCTATAGAGGACAGGAGATCTGTGCACCTTGCTAGATCCTCCTTCCCCAAGTAGATCTAGGCACAGAGCCTTCCACAGTCTGTGCACAAAGCACTACAAATGACTTGCACTTATCTCTACAAGTCTCAACATACAACACACACCAAGACTCTTACAATCATTTGCACTTAGCACAACTTGCAACTGACTCCTCTTACATCACCTAGTCTTCTATTTATACATTACAAAATAGGCCTAAGCATGGGTAAACCCATGGGCCGTCATCTCATACCCATTACATAATCCTAAATCCCAAAAAGAGCCCTAAGAGGGGTTGAGATCCTATGATCTCCACTTCGTCTTGTGCTCCAGCTTCAACAGCCTATCGAGGTCCCAAAACTAGGTCAATCATGACCAAAAATCCTCAAAACTTGGTCAAGGGTCAACAGGCCCCCAACACTCACCTATGACTCATCCCGAGTCACTCTGATATAATTAGTTCTGCTTCAAAATACTCAAGCTTGGTGCGATATTCTTCGACTTGTTTTTTTTCTACGGCCTCCTATTTAGCAAACTCTTGTATGATTTCTTCATTGACAGGTCCCTTTAGGCGATGTTCAGTTGCAATGACGACTTTCTCTAGTTTCGCTCTTCTTCCTTCGATCTCTTTGAATAGTTGGTAACCCTCATCCTGTATAGGTTGGAGCCTCTGAGTTACTTCCATAACTCTTCTTTGAATAGTGTGGACCTACTATTGGGCAGTGCGCTACTCTTGGGATCACTTCATTCTTTCCATAGATGATAGGGGCTTCAACTGCACCTGTATTATCTCTGCTTGCTGCTTTTCTTCCTGTAGCTGTGAGTCCAGCGCCTTCAATTATAGATTCTCAATGAGTCACTCATATGTCTAGGCACTGTGATCACTGAGTTTCTTTCATTCCAGGGCAAGAACTTTTATTCTTTCATCTGCGCTTCGAGCAGTTGCTTCTCCTTGATCCCTTAGATCCTGCGAGTTGTCTGGTACAATGCAGAGCTCTAAGTCTGCTATTCATTGTTGTAGCTGTTGGATAACTTCTGTGAGCTTCTCTACTTGATGCATGAATCATTCTTCTACCTATGGTTCTAATATTTTCACAGAGTGGAGTGCTCTACTGACTGCTTCTTTTACTTCTAGTTTCTCTGCGAGCAACTGTTCTTTTTCTTGTTGCATCTGTGCTTTCTCTTCTTCAAACTTTGCCTAGAGAGAAACCTTCTCCTGTTCTGAAATTCTGCGTTGTTCTACAATTATGCCTTGCACTTGCTTCAAGGCCTAGGTGGCTTGTTCTATTTCTTCTTATGTGTGACAAAGGCATGATTCGACCGCATCAACTAGTCGGTGGAGTTGGGTTGGTTCATCTCCCAACTCTGGTTCTCCTGATGGAAAGCGCGCAGTGGACACTACGCGGATAGACTGAAGGGCCTGCTGTACCCCTCAAAATTTGACCTTAATTCTGTTGTACATTTCCTCTTGCTTGGCTTCTTTTTTCTCCATTATTTCCAGTGAAGCATCGTTCAGGGATACTATGATGAATTCAAAATCATCGGTAGTGAGAACAGTCTTCATATTGGTCATGGTTGCTCTTGATTTCTTCTGGGAAGAAGGTTTCGAGGGAGAAACCTTCCTCTTCTTCAGACGATCGGTCTCATCTCTATGTGGTTTTACTTCCCCTTTCTTGTGTTCAGTTCATGTGCCATTTATCTCTTCATCATCACCCTCTTGGTCAGGTGATACAGAAGCAGTCTTTCCTGAGGTGTTGCTTAATTCTTGGACCTCTTCGGTCTTCTTCATTCTACTGGGTCCAGGTGTATCATGTTCTTTGTGTGTGGTCTTTGGGATATCAGGGTCAGACATCTCTGTAGGGTATGCTGGAATAAGAAGGTCTACTAACCAGTCCTTAGTGATATCCTCAAGGTCCTCTTCCGTGAGTTTGTAGTACGACTAAAGCTTCTCCTTATGTTCATCGGCTTGTGTTGTAAGGTAGATGAAGTGTCGATCTACGCAGAACTTCATCAGGATTCAGAACCTCTGTAGGGTGTTTGGATTCATGCGAGGTTCAACTTCAATGGCTCTCTTCAGTTCAAGGTAATATGTGTGAAAAATAGTGTTCAACTGCCATTTTTTTTTCATATCACTCGAGTACTAGAGTGTGGTGAAATTCGCAGCAAGTGGCTTGAATGGCTCAATATCCGAAAAGGTTGCACCTTCCGACATCTCCCAGGCAACAAAGGCAATGAGGATCAATATCCAGCTAAAGTAAAACTCGTAGCTCTGATCCTGTGCTTCGCGATAGTCTAGTTCTAGTTGATTAACTAGGTACTTCACCCAGTTCATCTGTAGACCTTCCATGCACTTCCCTACAAGGTCAATGACAAAGTCTGTGATTTGTGTGGGTTGGTTCTTCCTGAATAAATTTACAGCTATTAACTGGCAGGCTAGTTGCACTGCGCCATTCTAGATGGAGGCTACCTTGTAGCCTCGCGTCCCTTTTTCACCATGACCATATGTATCCTTGATCTTCTGTGCCAGTGCGCGGTCTGTGGATTTTCTTGGATAGAACTCCTACGGGTCGAGTCCTTACATACTTAATCCTATAATCCTATGGATCAACGTCGGATCGACTATGATACGATGGTCTAGCCATAAGTAGCCACCATGGTAACATGAAAGCAATAGCTTGATACAGGCGTTGAATTCCTGGTGCCTTTCGAACTGTGGGATTTTCATTACGTTTAACAAGGTGGACTACGCAAGGTTCATTGTCCAAGGTTGGGGGATTATCTTTGAGTTCTTCCCCTTCGTCTTGGTCAAGTATTTATACGGGGCGAGCATATTATAGTTCTTTCGATCTCCAACGTTGAAGTCACTGAACTTCAATGTTGTGATCTTGTCCTGTTGCGCTCGAACTGCCTGTGTTCCCTTCGAGAGGTACACAGTAACCATGGTGTACTCGAAATCTCTTGGCACACTATCTCGACTCACCGCGTCGGCCAGAGGCAGGATGTAGTCGGGCAATATGGTCAAGATCAGCTTCTCATTTTCTAGGTTGTCTCTATGTTTGGTTCTCATTTTCGCTGATGGTCGGGATGGTCTGGCTCCGCAAGCAGTCGACGGAGAGGCTTTTTTGGCACAGGGGAAGACCCAGGGTTCAATGCTACAACAGTGCACCAACAAAACCCTAACTACCGACCCTTTCGAAAACACTTGTGAAGCAGATGAAGTCTCACCCGAGGTAGAGGCAAGGGTGGTTGCAGGACTCAAGTGTCTACAACCTTAGCTGGGGCACGGATCTATCATTGTGCTACTTAATAAATCACTTAGCACCTTTGGTTCCTTAATATACAATCGTTATCTACTTCACTGATAAAGCAGAGCCTCACAGTATTCACATTATCCTACTGTATCCAAGCACTTAGCATAGGTAAACAGATTAGATTAAGCATTAAGAATAGCCATGTAGATTAGATCTAGAATTCCTACATATAATAAGAACAAAGCAAGTAGATATATCCAATTACATCAAAGGACTTAGAAAAAGAATACATAAACTCATTAAGACAAGCACAAAGCATCATAACATAGGATTTACATGGTTCAGCCCTCTCCTAGGGCTACATCCACCAACTCTTCTTCTTTATATTCTTCGGTCAATCGATTACAAGAACAGATCCTCAAAACTCTTACTCTGCATAGGACAAAAGATCTGTGTAGCCCGCTAGATCCCTCTTCCTTGCATTATAGCACTAAGTCTCCTATCGCATCGCACAGGGACTTGCACTCAGCTCTACAATTCTTACATAGAATGCACAAAGCCTTGATCACATAGATTCAACTCTTGGCACTTAGCCTACATCACATAGATATATCATCCACTACTTCTCTATATGGCTTAGACATCTATATATACATACAAAATAGGCCTAAAAATGGGTAAACCCATGGGCCGACATCCCCTTCCTATTACAAATTCCCAAAAACCCAAAAAGAGGGTTGAGATCCCATGATCTCCACTTCATATTGCATTCCTCCTTCGAAAGGCTGTCGAAGTTCCAAAATAGGTGATCATGACCAAGAAATTCCCAAAACTTGGTCAAGGGAAAACAGGCCCCCAACACTCACCTGTGACTCGTCCCGAGTCACTCTGGTCTAAGAAATTCTGCTTCGAATGGCTCGAGCTACTTCGACTTGCTGCTTTGATGTGTCCTCTTGTTCAGTGAACTCCTGGATCACTGCGTCGTTCACTAGTCCTTCTAGGCGTTGTTCTATTGTGATGACAAGCTATTATAGCTCTGTTCCTTGGTCCTCCACCTCTGTAAACAACTTGCATGCCTTATCTTGCACAGGTTGAAGCTGTTGAGTGACTTCCATCACTTTTCTTTGAAGCATATGGATCTGTTGCTGAGCTATGTGTTGTTCATGAGACCTCTTCATTCTTTCTACAACTGGTAGGGCCTTCAGCTGCGTCTATAGTGTATCTACGTGTTGCTTTGCTTCTTGGATCTACGAATCCAATGCCTGTAACTCAAGATTCTCAATGAGGTTTTCATATGTTTGAGTGCTCTAGTTACTCAGCTACTTGCACTCCAAGGCAAGAGCTTTTAATCTGTCAACTGCGGTGCGGGTAGTGGCTTCCCTTTGGTCTCGTACATCTTGTGAGGTCTCGGGTGCAGTGCAGAGCTCTAAGTCTGTTATGCGCTATTGGAGATGCTGGATTATGTCTTGAGGTGTGCCACCTGTTGTGGAAATCGTTCTTTTGCCTTTACTTCAATGACTGTCACGGAGCGAAGTTCCCTATGGACCATCTCCTATACTTTGAGTTTCTCTGCGAGTAATTGTTCCTTTTCTTTATGCAACTGGGATTTTTCTTCATTGAACCTCTCTTGTAGAGTAAGCTTCTCACGTTCAGCAATACTGTGTTTCTCTAGAAGTTCTTCCTATGCTTGCACCAAATCCTGGGTGGCTTACGTTGTCTCCTCATGTGCTCGTCGAAGGAAAGCTTCGACTATATCAGCGATCCGATGGAGTTGAGCTAGCTCATCTCCTGTTTCTGGTGTTCCTGCTGATAGAGGTGCAGTAGAAACTACGCAGCTGGACTGTAGTTCCTGCTGCACTTCTTGAAGTTCAACCTTGATCTGACTGAACACCTACCTCTTGCTTAGCTTCTTTCTTCTCTTCTATCTCCAATGAAGCATCATATAGTGTTGTGACGATGAAGTCGAAGTCGTCTAAAGTGAGGGTGGTCTCAAACTTAGTCCTGGTTGCTTTTGATTTCTTCCTTGAGGAAGGTTTTGGAGGGGAAAAATTCATTTTCTTTGAGGGGTCCTCCTCGTCTCTAGGCAATGTAACTTCGCGTTTATTTTGTTTTCCTTATGCACCATCTATCTCTTCATCATCACCTCCTTTCTCAGGTGAGATAGAATCGGTCTTCATCGAGGTATTGTTGACATCTTGGGCTTCTTCATTTTTCTTGGTCTTTCTCGGTCTAGGTGTATCCATCGCAGTTTCTAGACTGTCAACATCGGACATCTCTGCAGGGTTCGCTGGAACAAGGAAGTTCGCTGACCATTCCTTGGTAATCTCTTCCAAGTCATCCTCTGTCAACTTGTAGTATGACTGCAGTTGTTGTTTATGCTCATCAGCACATGTTGTGATATAGATGAAATGGTGGTCTGCACTGAATTTCATCAATGGCCTAAACCTGTGGAGTGTGTTCAGGGTTATACGAGGCTTGGAATAGATAGAGGTTTTCAGCTGGTTGTAATAAGTGTGGAAGATGGAATTTGATTTCCACTACTTGTTCATGTCACTGGAGTACCACAGCGTACTGAAATTCGCAGCTAGTAGTTCAAAGGGCTCGATGTCCGAGAAGGTCGTACCTTCCGGCATCTCCCATGTGATGAACACAATTAAGATGAGAATCCAACTGAAGTGGAACTCATATCCTTGGTCTTTCTCTTCCCTGCAGTCTAGTTCTAACTGGTTCACAGAGTACTTCGCCCAATTCATGTATAGGCCCTCTGTGCACTTCCCTATGAGGTCAACTACAAATTCGGTTACTTGGGTGGGTCGATTCTTGTGAACTAATTTCCCTGTGATCAGTTGACAGGCTAGGCACACTGCATCGCTCTATATAGAGGCTACCTTATAGCCTCATGTTCCCTTCTGTACATCTCCGTAAGTATCCTTTATCCTCTCGACGAGAGCGCGATCTGCGGTCTTTCCAGGGTAGAAATCCTATGGGTTGGGGCCTTGCATGCTTAGCTCGGTGATCCGATTGATCAATGTTGGATCCACTGTGATGTGGAGGTTCAACCACAAATAACCTCCATGATAGAAAGACCACAGTAATTTGATGCATGCGTTCACCTCCTGGTGTCACCCGAAGTGAGAAATCTTCATAACATTCAGTAGGGTGGAATGCGCGAGGTTCTTGGTCCATGACTGAGGGGTAATCTTTGAGTTCTTTCCTTTGGTTCTCGTTAGATACTTATGCGGGGTGAGCATGTTGTAAACCTTCCTTTCACGGAGTTTTAAGTCGCTAAACTTCAACGCTGTGAGCTTATCCTGGTCAGCACGAACTGTGCGCACCTCTTTCAAAAGGTACGCAATGACCAACGTGTATTCAAATTCTCTGGGCACACTGTCTTGGTTTATTGCACCGCTCAGAGGTGGTAGATAGGTAGGTAGGATGCTCGGAATCATCTTAGCATTCACTAAGTCATCCTTGTGCTTAGTTCACCTTTCACGGGACGGTCCAACTCTATGGGTAGTGGATGGAGAGGCTGACATTCCTCTCGTCGAATATGCTTGTACTCCTGTAGACACTCCTCTCTCTGACATGAATATTTTAGTCATCAAGTCGAGGAGAAATTCTATCATTGATTCTTCAATTGCGGTGAACTCGTTGGACATACATGCTCAAGATTAAAATTATCAGGGTCACGATGGACTTAGACATTGCACTGGAATAATATAAAGGGTGCAATGATCACTGTATGCAATTTGTCCAGTCTGCGGGCTTCAAATTCTCAGTTAGCAAAAGTGTTCTCTGTGCATGGCGTGAAGGGATAAGTAGGCAACTCAACAATGGTTCACGTGCAACGATTATGAGCCCCTATTAACTCTTGTTCAATCTGTTATGGCATGGTCCAACGGTCTTATGATGAACCTTTATTTCTTTTCTGTCCATTCAAAGCAGAAGTTGAACAGATATATCGGCCCCAATGGCTATATTGCTTCTCCATGGTGAAGTGCCATGTGTCACTGTTCTGATATCCCGACAAAGCTCCAATTCTGCAAATTTTCTTTCTACGAAGTTCCCTCTGGAACCTTCTGCAACTTAGCTCTCTTCTTACTTTGTTTCCTCACCTTCTTCCCAGTGAGCTTCGTCTCGGTAGTCTCTTTTCCATTTTGATTCTTATCGTCTCTTAACATAGTCACTGTGTGTTGTTGAGATTCTTTCCTAGGATTCAAGGGTAATACCTCTTCTTTATCTGGAGTAAGTATGTTAGTCTTCTGTGGGTCTCCTAATGTTCTTGTAGCTTCGACATCAATGTTTCTATTCACATCTAGCTTCGATCTGTTCTCATGTCCTTCAATCAATTGTGCGATCCCTCTAGCCATGAAATCTTTTAAGTCTTGTTTCTTCTGCTCCAAGGCTTCCCCTTCTTCCTTTCGTCTGGCTTGAGCTCTGTCAATCCAGGGTTTTCTTATTAACATGGTAAACGAGGCACTATCTTCAATAAACTTAATAATCTCAAAATCTTCCTCTGTTGAAGTTCCATTAACGTTCATAGGTATCTGAGCGAGCTTCCCACATAAGTTTACCATATTTCCTCTGAATAGTCCTATTCCTCCTAATGAAGGGATCATAGCAAGCCTTCCTATAGCTTCCCAAGTTCTTTCTATCATGATATTCACTTGTGTGTCCTCATCTAAAACACAGTCAATGTTGAAGTCCCCTATTCTTGCTTCAAGGCACTTCTTGTCTTTAAAAATCTCTGATAGTGTAACATGTTGATGGTCACCCAAGGTGTCTTTCATCTGTAGTAATGCCTTCTTTGATTCTTTCTGGGATTCTTCTATAGCCTTATTTTTTGTATTTGTCTTAGGGTTTTCTTATCTTATGTTCATACTTTCAAGCTTAGAAATCATTCTGGGCAAATCCAACACTTCATGGTCCATAGCCTTACAACAAAGACAACTAGGTCTTATTCCAAGGCATTCATTAGCAATATGTCCTGGTCTTGTGCAACTATAAAAGAGGGTCAATCCTCTCTTTATTTTAAATGATCCCCAACCTCTCTTGTACTATGCACTAGGATCGTATGAGCTAACCTACAACAAATTCTTTCTAGGGTCCTAAATCCATTTGTTAGTCCAAACATTCTTTCTATGCATAGGTATAACATATCTTTCATGATTCTTATTAGATCTATTCATATCAAACCTTATTTCATCTATTAGTGCCCTAGTTTTTAAGTTAGAACGGAATCTATCAATCATACCTATATCCATACTCTAGAAACGAAAATTTTCACTTATCTTACTTTTACAGAGCACAAAGCTTCCAAATCTAAAATTTTTAACTATTCTTACCTTTATCAGAGCATAGAGTTTGCATATCTTACCTATTTTAATAAAAAAATTCTAACTTTTACCTTTCTTAGAGTGCCAAGCATTTAGATCTTGCTTCTTTCCTTTAGATCTGATATTCTTTCTTTAGATCGAGCTTCTTTCTTCCAGATCTAACCTTCTTTCCTTAGCACAGAGATTTACAAGTCAAGTAGAATACTATGCACTAGGGCAACAGATCTACGCACAGATTTTTTACAGTTTCGGGATGGATCTTTGCACAAAGCTTCTTCTTTCTCAGTTCCCAGCAATCACAGTTTCAGGTCCCGACAACCGAACCATTTGTTGGCACAGGGGCAGACCCAGGGTTCAACACTACAATAGCGCACCCAAAAAACCCTAACTATGGGCCCTTTTGACAACACCTATGAAGTGAATGAAGTCTCGCCCGAGGTAGAGGTAGGGGTGGTTGTAGGACTCAAGTGTTTGCAACCTTAGATGGGACACATATCTATGATTGTACTACTTAATAAAGAACTTAGCACCTTTGGTTCCTTAATATACAATCATTATCTACTTCGCTGATAAAGCAGAGCCTCACAGTATTCACATTATCCTACTGTATCCAAGAACTTAGCATAGGTAAACAGATCAGATTAAACATTAAGAACAACCATGTAGCTCAAATCTAGCATTCCCACATATAATAAGCACAAAGCAGGTAGATCTATCCAATTACATCAAAGCACTTAGCAAAAGAAGACATAAACTCATTAAGACAAGCACAAAGCATCATAACACAGGATTTACGTGGTTCACCCCTCTCCTAGGGCTACATCCACCAACTCTTCTTCTTTATAGTCTTCGGTCAATCGATTACAAGCACAGACCCTCAAAACCCTTACTTCGCACAGGACAGAAGATCTGCATAGCCTGCTAGATCCCTCTTCCTTGCGTTATAGCACTAAGTCTCCTATCGCATCACACAGGGACTTGCACTCAGCTCTACAAGTCTTACACAGAATGCACAAAGCCTTGATCACATAGATTCAACTCTTGGCACTTAGCCTACATCGCATAGATATATCATCCACTACTTCTCTATATGGCCTAGACATCTATATAAATATACAAAATATGTCTAAACATGGGTAAACCCATGGGTCGACATCCCCTTCCCATTACATATTCCCAAAAACCCAAAAAGGGGCCAAAAATGGGGGCCGAGATCCTGTGATCTCCGCTTCGTCTTGTGCTCCTCCTTCGATAGGTTGTTGAAGTTCCAAAATAGGCCATCATGACCAAGAAATTCCCAAAACTTGGTCAAGGGCCAAGAGACTTTCACTCCTCTTATCGATGACGCTTGTACACCCATAGACATCACTCTTTCAAACACGACTCTCTCAGTCATGAGGTCGATGAGTACTTCCTTCACAGACTCTTCAAGTGCACTAAGTTCTTCGGACATACGCACTCGTGGTTCAATATTTCGGGTTCGAAGAGTAATTGATCAATGCATAGGATGGATGGAAATAGTGCATTGATCACTATGAAAAATCAACTACTCTGTGGGCTCAGATAGTCACGGTTGGAAAAAGTGTTCTCATTGCATGGCACGACGGGATAAATAGATAACTTGGCAATGGATATCTTGCAACGGGTGAGAATCCTTCTCTAACTCAGTTATGTTCATTATGGCGCGGTCCCAACGGTCTGGTGGAAAACTTTCTGACCATAAATTCCTTTCTACCCATTATGGTCGTCGATATAACGGTTATACTATTTTCAATGGCTATATTGCTACGCCATGGTGAAGTGCCATGTGACACAGTTCTGATATCCCGACGAAGTTCCAATTTTATAAATTTTCCTTCTGCGAAGTTCCCTTTAGAAACTTCTGTAAATTTTCAATCTTAGCTCTCTTCTTACTTAGTTTTCTATCCTTTTTTCCAGTGAGCTTCGTCTCGGAATTTCTTTTTCCATTCTGATTCTTATCTTCTTTTGGCAAAGTAACTTTGTGTTGTTGATATACTTTCCTAGAAATCAGGGGTAATACTTCATCTATATTTTGAATAGGTACTTCAGTCTTCTATGGGTATTCTAATGTTCTTCCCACTTCAACATCCAAGTCTCGGGTTTTAAATAGCTTCTCTCAGTTCTCCTATTCTTCAATCAAGTGTGCGATCCTCCTAGTCATGAAATATTTCAACTCTTGCTTCTTTTGTTCTAAGATTTATTTTTCTTTCCTTCTGGCCTAATCTCCTTCAATCCAAGGTTTTCCTAGTAACATAGCAAATTGAGTGTTGTTCTCCATAAATTTAACAACTTCAAATTCTTCCTCTGTCGAAGTTCCATGAGCACTCATGGATATATGGGTAATTCTTCCACATAGGGTTATCATTTTTCCTCTGAGTAATCCTATTCCTCCCAATGAAGGAATCATAGCAGGCTCCCCTAAAATTTTCCAAGTTCTTTCTGTCATGATATTCACCTATGTTTCCTCATCCAAAACACAAACAATGTCGAAGTATCCTATTCTTGTTTCAATGAACTCTTTTTCTTTGAATATCTCTGATAAGATGATATGTCGGTGGTCATTCAGGGTTTCTTTCATCTATAGCAATAATTTTTCTGATTCTTTCTGGGGTTCTGTCATAATCTCATGGGATTCTTCCATAATCTCAGTTGCTTTACCTTTCTCGTGGTCGTCTTGTCTCATATTCATCCTTTCAACCTTAGAAATCACTCTAGGGAAATCTAATACTTCATGGTCCATAGCTTTGCAATAGAGGCAACTAGCTCTTCTACCAGGGCATTCCTTAGGCAGATGTCTCGGTCTTCTGCAACTGTAACAAAGGGTTAATCCTCTATTTCTTTTAAATGATCCCCGACCTCTCCTATACTATGTGCTAGGATCATGGTAGTTAACCTGCAATAAATTATTTCTAGGGTCTTGCATCCATTTGTTAGTCCAAACATTCTCTCTATGCATAGGTATAACATATCTTTCAATATTCTTATCAGATCTACTCATACCAAATCTTCTTTCTTCTATCAGTGCCCTAGTTTTCAAGCTAGGACAAATCTTATCAAACATACCTAGATCCATACTTTAGAAAGAAAAAAAATCCACTGATCTTATCTTCAGCAGAGCAAAAAGATTATAGATCTAAAAATTTGCACTATTCTTACCTTTATTAGAGAACAAAGAATTCAGATCTTACCTCTTTTCTTCAGATCGGACTTATTTTCTTAACACAGAGCTTCACAGATCAAGTAGAATACTGCGCACTAGAGCAACAGATCTATGCACAGAGCTCTTACAATTTCAGGTGAGATCTTCACACAAAGCTTCTTTTTCCTCAATTCCCAGCAATCACAGTTTTAGGTCTCAGCAACGAAACCATTTGTTGGAATAGGGGCAGACACAGGGTTCAACGCTACAACAATGCACCAAAAAAACCCTGACTATCGGCCCTTTTAGCAACACCTACGAAGAAGATGAAGTCTCACCCGAGGTAGAGGCAAGGCTGGTTGCAGGACTCAGATGTCTGGAACCTTAGCTAGGACAACGATCTATGATTCTAACACTTAACAAAGCACTCAGTAGTTAATATTCATCATTATTTAACCCTTTATTCACATCGTGAGTAAAACCCTAATTACATAACAACGTAGTATTCATTCAGATATAAGGTAGTTAAACACTAAGCATGTGTACATAAGTCATATTTAACATCCATACATATTATTAAGCACTCAACATCAACAAATCTATCTATCATTCATCTATATTTGAGAACTAAGCAAGCAAACACATAAATACATCAATACATCGCACAAAGAATAACAACACAACATGTACGTGGTTCACCCCCACCCTGGGGCTATGTCCACCAACTCTTTGTCTTCTTTATTATCTTCGGTCAATCAACTACATGCACAGAGCCTTGAGATCTTAGTCTGCAAAGGACGGGAGATCTGTGCACCTCGCTAGATCCTTCTTCCCTGAGTAGATCTAGGCATAGAGCCTTCCACAGTATGTGCACAAAGCACTACAGACGACTTTCACATAGCTCTGCAAGTCTCAACATACAACATGCACCAAGCCTCTTACAATCATTTTCACTTAGCACAACTTGCAACTGACTACTCTTACATCACCTAGTATTCTATTTATACATTACAAAATAGGCCTAAGCATGGGTAAACCCATGGGCTGTCATCCCATACCCATTACATAATCCCAAATCCCAAAAAGGGCCCTGTTATAACCCTAAATTGCACCAGACATGCATACCTAGCATCAAGCCATATAACTTGCTATATTTTCCAAGCCATCACTAAACAAGCTCTTCAAAAAACCATTGTTTTGAAGGTGTATGCACCCTGCACCACTACTGCCCGCATACACACGCCTGCTGCCCCAATACAGCCCCCGTACACTAACAGAATATCATGAAAAATAGAAAATTGCATAGGATACCGGTTTCTGGGTCGTTACTTAACCATTTGACTGCCCATAGCCAGTCAACCCAACCTTTACTATCTCTTCTGGCCTAAAAAAGAAGGGGTTGGGGTCCCATTGCAGGAGGAAGCACGAGAGCAAAGAAACTCTACCCATTTTATCAATTCCCCTTTGCCCCAATTGCAAATCCCTTTCTATTTCCCTAAGAGAGAACTAAAGAGGAGAAGAAGACGTGGAAGCAGTTGGTGCATGGTGAAGAGGATCACAGGACCAAGTTCGAGGAGCAGTGTCGGTCTCATTTTGTAAGCTACTTTTGTGAGATTAATATAAAGAAGTACTTTTTTTGTCCCACCAAATGGCGTCTTAAATGTCAATGATTTGTTTGCATTTCTTGTTTATGATGTCTAACCCACTAATCCATATGTAGAATGCATGCTTGTAGTTTCTTTTTTGTCTTTTGGTGAATGTAGGTCAGCCTTGGGAGGAGACTTGCAGTCAGGAAACAACTAAGCGCAAAGGGATCGACACCGGATGTGGAGTTTAAGGTATGCCTACCAGATCCCTCTCCCTTGTCTTTTATGTATGATTGTGGGGTAATGTTGG
>SNQJ01S0073553.1:15330-31212 GCA_010110895.2 Picea sitchensis
ATGCCATTTCTACTTCTAGCAGTAGTGATGATTGATCGTTGATCATGTTGATCAATGAGATAGTGACTTGTAGTCTTGACTCTTGTAAGTATGTTTTTTGTTGTTGAGGTCTATAGAGGACCGAGGCCATTTAGAGCCTCCTTGATTATGTATTTATGTTTCAATCTCTAGATATGTATTGCACTTGGTGCCATTTTGATATATTCATGAGCATACTTTCGATATGTTGTCTCTAATTGTCTCTAATGCTTTGGAAACATGATTTAAAATCTTAAATATATATTTTTTCGTTAAAATTTAAATATTTTATGTATTTTTTAAATAAACGGTTCATTGAAACCGGTTCGACCGGTTTATTAGTTTCGGTTCCGGTTCAAGTTGGACCCTTGACCGGTTCCGGTTTTTAAAACTATGGTTGAGTTTAGTGGAGGGCTCCTTAGAGTAGGCTAAGGGCTCTAAACTCACATTGGACTCCTATAAAAGGAGAGGAGAGATTGTGACAATCTCATTATGTCATTATGAAGTTAGCATAAGTGAATGAGCACTTGTGCTAGGAGCTTCGAAATTTCAACAAAGGTAATTATGCAATTTTGGCAAATCTGGTCTAAGGTTTCTTGGACATTCTGTTTCTGTTTTCAGCCAAGGAAGGCCACACATGTGAGAGAGGAGAGAGAAGCAGCCGCACGTGTGAGGAAGCCGTACATCCGCACGTGTAAACAGGCCATACAATTCACACATGTGACTGTCCGTACAGGTCTGCACGTCTAAGAAAGGAGAAACAGGTCCGCACATGCGAATTTCTAGGCAGTTTAGCAGGTCCATACATGCTGATGTCAGCAAGCCGTACAGGTGGTCTGTAGCAGATTTGTAAGTTGGGAATTTTTCCAGATATTTTGCTGATATTTTGTGGTTTTCAGAGGACTGGTTTTGTCCTCAGATTTGGTGTTTTTGTGACTGTTGGGAGGATTGATTTTGCCCTCAGAAAATTTTAAATTTGACAAGTTTATAGAATAAAAAATTGCGTCTTATGTGCATGGATAATTTCTCTCTGATCTGTGTTTCAGCTGCTGTAATTTTCTGTCATAATTTCAGTGTAAAATTATTCAGTGATAACAGCCCTAGAGTTTACTGTTTGGGTCAGTTGGAAGTAATTTTCAGATTTGAAATTAGTTGCATAAAAATTGACAAATTATGTCAGAAGAATATGTGCTCTGTGTTGAAGATTGAACTAGGTAATTGAAAAAATTTCAAACCAACAGGGATTGATGTAGGAAAGCTTAATTGTATTTATGGTGTCTGAAACATTGAAAAACTTCAGATGTATTATTTTTGATGGGGTGGAATGGATCTAGGGATTCATTGAATAAAAACAGGATTCATGCAAGTGTCTTACCTTAACTTCTTTGAGTTTATGTGGCTCCCAGAGTCCAGATATTGTGTTCTTGATTTATAATGCTCTTTAATATTCTATCTGCAGGTTTATTTTCTAGTTCCTTCCTTCATTACACGACCTAAGTGGTATGATCCCTATGGGCACAAAAGGCCCATCAGCCAAGGTTGCACAAACAAACCTTGAAAAGATAACAATTTGCAAGCATCAGTCGCATTATCACGTTAAGTCAGTTAACAATACTACAATTTGTTTTCCCTTTGCCGCTGTTTTTTTTCTTAGTACTGAGATGTATTAGGCAGTTTCTTCGGATGTTGAACAAGTTGATACATCTTGTATTTTCAAGTCCATGTAATCCCTATTTTTATTGCTTAGAGGCGCCTGTGTGCTCCGTGGGTTCCCCCTTGTGATTCTTATCTTTGAGTCGCCTCTGTACTTGCAAGCTTAGCATATCAAAGAGACATCCCTTGTTGAAGATTTTAATTCAAATTAATATGACTATATATGATCTGTAAGATATTAATATCCTTTCTGGTGAGAATGTAGATGCCTAATAAGTATGGAGTTCCATTTGATACCTGATGTTCCCCAGCTCAAAATCAAAACGAAAAATTTTCACAACCCTGCACAAAACAAAAGTAAAAAACCAACCAGGGGAGCTTTTGCCTGCAGTACCTGATCAAGCACGGTATCCGTAACCAAATCCAACGCCACCTCCCGCGACTCCGCAATCGCAACCAGCTCCTCGCTGAGCCACTTCCGGTTCGAAGGCGGCGTAAGCAAACTGGCATACTGTTGGAGATCCCTGGTATCCTTGTGCATACCCTTGGCAGCCTTCTTCCTGGCCAGCGCAAATACCACCGCATCCATACCATCCTCGTTCATATAAACTTCAATATTGACCTCATCCTTACAAGGCACTATATAATTATACATCCTAGAGATCAGATCATGCCTGCTCTGAAGCTCCATGGTAGCCAACAAGCCCTGGCAATATCGGCGCCCGCTGGCATAAAACTTGAAGACATTCTGCCCTTCTTTCAGCAGCAAGGGAGTATCGTTTCCGTCTCCGGTACCTAACAGACTGAAATTTTTCTCAAAGATCCCGTCCTTCGTCGCAAATTGCGCCGCCCAGGCTAGGGCGATCTGCTCGTTTTGCCGTCGGCCAAAGAAGTAATTGACGGCAAAGGCGATCAGGAAAGTGACGCAGAAGAACTCGATGTAGTAAGACTGAGGGCCTACCGGGGGCAGATTTTTGGGTTTCCTGGAACCCTGGTTAGCTTCTGGGGTTTCGGATGGGTTAGTGTTTGTGGGCGGGGTTAGTTCGACGGGAGGCAAGCCTTCGAACTCGTCTTCGTCCCAGTAGTCGCTGTGGGATTTAATGGTAGGTTTGGGGTTTTCAGTCGGGTTTGGGATTTCTGAGGGTTTAGAGACCTTGATTTCTTCTTCTGGGGGGCCTCGGTCGGTTTCGAACCCGGACTGCGTGAGGACAGGAGGGGGGACGAGGACCGGGAAGACGGAAGAGGTCTCGTCTTCGAGTTCGTCGGAGTCTTCTCCGAAGCCTTCGAATTCAGCCGGGGCGGCCATAGCGGACGTGCGCGCAAGCTCTTGGCCGAGCAGAGCTATCGCGGATACCAGCGCCAGGTACCACCAGAGACGGTCCAGTCGCGGGAAGAGCACGGCCATGGTCGTGGGTAGGAGTCCTACGAGCCCTCTCTTAGCCATTATTGAAACAGAAAAATAACCGGACAAACACTATCACGAGAAAGAAAGCGCATATATATATAAGCTGCTGGCCACGGGTCTCTTGGTCATGTCGAAGAAGTTGGACGCTAAAAGTTAGGGGAGTACTAAAGCGAAACGAAATCCCAACCATTCGTCCTCTTAGTGTCGTAGTAAAGGCGTAGCGTTATTATCGATATTACATAGTTAAAAGCTACAAGTCAAAGCTGGTTAATTAGGTTTCATGCATTTATTTGGTGAGGTGAGACTCATTAGGCTACATGGATTGGATGAACTATGTGTTGGTTGGCAATGCCAAAATTGAGTATTTTGTTGACTTAGGTGTGGGATGTCTTGGACAATCTTCACTAAGTGAAATAGTGAATTGACATTAATGGTTTGTCTTAAAGTGGTGTGCCCTTCATTGTGCATTATGAGGGATGATGACATTAGAGATGGAGGTCACAATATGAGATGGTTACAATAGAATTTTTGTCTTAAAGTGGTGTGCCATGGCGTGCCATGGCATTATGAGGGATGATGGCATTAGAGATGGAAGTGATAATATGAGATGGTTACAATAGAATTGTGATAAGGCATGATAATGATAGTAATTGTTAGTGAAGAGACAAATTTGAGGTGTAAGGTTCATCGACAAGTTTTGAATGAAGTTGTTCAAACAAATGAGGATGAAAGTGTTCAAATAAATGGGGACGAAGCTGTTCATAAGCATGAGTTATCATACCTCAATGAATGGTGATAGAAGATAACAACGAATTATTGCTTGTCCACTAGTATACTTTTTGGAGATCGATGCCAACATGGTAGATAAGCGGTCTAGGTGGGAACACCACATAGGATTTGTGGTTTAGACATTGTTGTGGGACGTGAGATAACCACAGGTAGGTTCAGCAACAATTATTGGGACAAGCTAATCATAGTTAATGGGATGATCAACCCAATATGGAACTATGTGGTGAGTTGACTCAGCAAGATGGTCGTTTTGGGACCTCTTTGAGGGTCAATCCAGTTTGAGCAAATGGTTCTATTGGTCTACTTGGATCATTAAACCGAGTCTTAGTTGGAGATTGAATCTAGGCAAATCATAAGTTAGTAGGTGGAAAAGGGAGTGAGGGCTTCAAGGGTTGTTGGCGATTGATGGGTAAATTGTTTGGTAAATGACATTCTCACAACTAAATGGGCGAGCGTAAACCACCATTGTTAAATTCCACCTTTATCTTAGGTCAATTCCACCTTTACAAGGACAAGAGCTTTATTTCCTTAAATCTAGGGTCGAATCATATTTTCTAGGAGCTAGAATGCTTATTTCCTCCAGTGCATAGTTCCTATTTTCTAAGAATAAGTGCACACTTGCATGAGTAGACCCTATTTTGTATGCATGAGCTAGTTTACTCCACTTTGCATGCATGAGCTAGTTTACTCTACTTGGCTAGTAAAAGCCAAGAACTCCCTCATGAAAGAGCATTGGATAATTAAGGCATGTTTTCTCGTGCTTTGCATGTAGTTAAACCTAGCATAGTTGTGTGACTAATTCTTATATATTGCATTCAATTGTACTGTATTGTAATGATTATTCATTCATCCTTAGATGATACTTATTCTTTCATAGGTTAATGAGAATTACTTTGCTCCTATGATTCTTCGTATCTTCTCTTCTCTTCTCTCCAATTAATTGTATTGCTTCTCAATTATATTCTAGATCCTCTTGCAAGTTGATCAGTGGAATCTCACACTCATGAGTTACTTCAATCATTCTTTTTTCCTTTTCAATTAGTGTATTATGCTCACCTTAAAGGTCATCATATGGGGAAATAACTCAATGGAAGAGAAGTTGGGAGATCATTTAAGCATCTTGTAAGGCTTCTTCATGTAAAGATTTGTCRCATGTGGACTTAGGACATTCCACAAAGAAAAGCCCATAGTGGTTGTCCTCACATAGTTAGAAGATATATTTATACCATCCTTCACAAGATTTTTATTTTTTTTAACTGGGGGAATCAGCAACTCGCGGTTCTCGTACTCGCGTGACACGGGGTCGATCCCCAGGCGGCTACCACTATAACCCCACAGGTGCAACCAGCCAGCCCGCAAGAATGGCGCACGAGTAAGTCTGGGTGAGAATCGAACATGAGACTTCATTTTACAAATTTCCTTCCATTTACACGACACTTGCCAATCCGTCTACACCCGTGCGGGCATCCTTCACAAGATTTTAAGTCTAACTATTCGTTTATTTTAATTGTATAATCTACTCCTAAAAGTTTTAAATGATAAATCCATCGTATGCATCATAAGTTTWTGCAACATATCCATCCTAGCTTTATTTGAACATACCTTGCTCTTTTTGTTTCAACATTTTATTTTGAAGAGAGGGTTAAACATAAGAAATGGGAGAAAACTTGCAAACAAGAAGTTAAAATTTGGTGTGTAACGAGATAGGAGCTTTTTCTTTTTAACAGTAAAAAATGGAATTGGATTTTCTTACCCTAGTTGAAATATATGATTTTCCCATTTTGACTAGGGTTTTGAGGTTGAAAATGAGAAGTAACTTGTAGATCTTAGAAATTGTTATTTGCTCCTTGAAGTCTTGTATAAGACCCACCATTTGAAAGCCCTTTGAATCCCATTTTTCAATAAAAGAAACAACACCTCAATCAAGTACTTTAGCTCATAGTTATGCTTGGTTGAATGTGGGATACCTGAATGGATTGTATTTATGGTTACTCTAGAAGGGCAAATTGTGGCGACTATATCTCCTTCAACATATCTTAAATGTTATGAATAACTAGTCATTAGAAGCGTCTTCAAGTCTAGTTTCCAATATAAATAAATAATAAAACTCTAATTTGATTGCCTAATGCAAAGTTATGACCTATGGATTACCAAGGCCTCTCGTTGCCACAAAGATACAAAATGTATTCTAATACCACCATGCAACATCATCCCTATAACCAAATTGAACACTATGTTATACCAAGTATTGATAATGAAAAAAATAACAACAAAAGAAACAAGAGAGGTTGGGGGAACCTATGCACTTAGGGTTGGATTATACCATCAAATCCTAAAAGATGGAGGAAGATATCTCCATGTAAAATGATATTCATATGAATAATATGTTTGATTGGTTAATGATGGTATAGATAAATTAGGGGGGGGAGCTTTTAGTACGATTCTCATAATAATCTACGAACACGATGTTAAGGCATTGATGCTTATAACTAACACCTACTCACTAACTTTATGATGACTTATTAACTCTTAACTGACTTGTAGATGGGGCATTAATGAGCTTACAAACAAAATAGCTCATATTCAAAATATTTGAGGCCTTATTTAATATATGTGGCCATGTAGAAACCATCATAAAACCACATTATTACAAAACTATGAGCTTGAATAGAAAATAGCTCATCAACATAAATGCATTTGCATGTGGTGGGGAGGGGGGGGTTATACAATTCTCATAATAATACCTATCTACCAACATAATGCTGAGGTGTTGATGCATATAACTAACACCTACCCACTAGCTTTATGATGACTTACTAATACAAGTAACTCTTAATTGACTTGGAGTTGGGGCATTAATGAGCTTACAAACAAAATAGCTCATGTTCAAAATATTTGAGGCCTTATTTAATATATGTGGCCATGTAGAAATCATCATAAAATTACATTATTACACAACTACGAGCTTGAATAAAAAATAGCTCACCAACATAGATTTATTTGCATATAAAAAAAATGTGTTTAGGTACACAACAAGATACATTTTCATTGACTGAGCTAACGAGACGAAGGATTGAATTTGCTTCAATAGCTAAAAATTTATAAGGAGATGAAGGGTCAACTTWTTTTCATTAGCTAAAGGTTTATAATGAGATGGAGGGTCGACTTCTACACTTAGTAAGATAAAGCTTAATAAAGCAACAAAAGAGATAATAAAGATAAGATGTAACTACTAAAGATTAATAAGGTAGCAAAAGAGATAATAAAGATGAGACCTAACTCTCTAAAAATCTTACCCATTTAGCTAACAAAACTTAATTGATTTGTTGGTACGAAAGCATGCAAAGGTACATGGCAAATATTTTATGCAAGTCCTTGTAAAGCCCCTTAAATTCATGAAGGTGTTTTTATAACATATTGGTATGCGATAATGAATTGACAATAAGTTGTTAGGTAATCACTCGGACAAATAAGACACATTACAAGGCCATTCAAATGGAGAGTTGGCATCACATTGATACCTTTTTGTTCAATGTTCATTGATGGTTGATAAGGAGATTGAGGGTCGACTTTCTTTCGTTAGCTAAGAGTAAAGAAGGAGATATATGGAGCGCTGAATTAGAATGGGGCCTCTCAAAACTATACTAAAATGCCCCTAATGCCCCAATGAATAGATAAACCCTTCCAAAGTATATTTGGAATGTTTTATGTGTTTTATGTTTTTTTTAGTTGACTCCAAGTTAAAGGGTTGAGTTTAAGTTGACTCCAACTTGAAAGGATTGTCAAGTCCAAGCCATTTATGAATTTGAATACTTGGTGAGGAACGAGCGACCTCTATAAGCATATCTAGTTGCAATTGCCACATTGCAAGGATGAAGAGAGTGAGAAGGTTCACGTGCATAATTTTGTAGATTTTATATTGAACCTTCTTATATCATGTAAGACATACAACAAGTGGGGGAAAAAGGAAGGTCGGTTCATGGGGATAGCTCTAAAGATGAATAAAAAGGGTAAGCTAGATGAACATCAAGGACGAGCCAAAAACATGACTTAGATTCAAAGGTAAGGTAAACACATGTGCCTTACACTAAACTTGTGTCATCATCACGACTAACACTCCAACTTGCTCCTAGACCACCACTGATCCAAAATGGATCCAGGAAGGCCCAAAAATCAAATTTCTCGGAATCAGATGAAACCAACGCCATTGCGTCCGGCTCGTTGTGTTGATTTCTGCCATATAATTTTTTTCGCAAATGGAGTCGTGTGCGAAAGTTATCACGTTCTGATCGATTTCCCAAACAGGCAAAAAACATCAACCTGGTCAAAGTCAACAGGCCATACTGCTGATGTAAGCAGTACGACAGTTGACGTCGACAGGACATGTGGCAACACCGGGAGGTAACACGTGTCACTCGATTTTGGCATTTTCAGGCTGAGTTGGACCAATATAGAATTGACACATGGCAGTGTACAGATGACACATGGCAGTCCGTACATGATGTGGCCCAATGATATGCTGACACGTGGTAGTACGAACGACAAGTGGGTTGTACAAAAGATGACGTGGTAGTACGAACGACAGGTGGGTTGTACAAAAGTTGATGTGGCAGTTAACAAGCAGGTGTTGTGGCATTACGGATGTTGACGTGGCACGACAAGTGGTCGTACGGTAGTTGACGTGGTAGTTGTCTGTGCATGCTGACTATGTGTTGATTGTACTGTACAGACGAATCACAGGGTGATACGTGGCCCAATCAAAGGGCACCACGTGGCACCCCGAATTTAGCCAATGTTGGTTGGGTCAAAAAAAATTGTTACCCGCGCGAATTGAACGCCCGACCTCCACTTACACAACGTCTTCGCAACCACTATCGGATCGTCCGAGCTGAAGTTGGGTCTTAACCCCTATATGAAACCGTGGCATTTTTTTATGGGTAGTGGCATAGTTAGGGCTAAGCCCCAGTCGGCAGGGGCCAACTCAAGGCCACATGGCACCCCACGCGACCACAACTATACACCAGGAGTAGGGGGGGGGGACACTTTTAATACGATTCTCATAATAATACCTCTATATGAACACAATGCTAAGGCATTAATGCTTATAACTAACACCTACTCACTAATTTTATGATGACTTATTAACTCTTAACTGACTTGGAGATGGGGGATTAATGAGCTTACAAACAAAATAGCTCATGTTTCAAAATATTTGAGGCCTTATTTAATATATGTGGCCATGTAGAAATCATCATAAAACCCCATTATTACAAAACTGATCTTGAATACAAAATAGCTCATCAACATAAATGCATTTGCACGTGGTGGAGAGCGGGGGGTGGGGGCGCTTTTAATATAATTCTCATATTAATATCTATCTACCAACATAATGCCAAGGCATTGATGCTTATAACTAACACCTACCCACTAGCTTTATGATGACTTATTAATACAAGTAACTCTTAATTGACTTGGAGATGGGGCATTAATGAGATTACAAACAAAATAGCTCATGTTCAAAATATTTGAGGCCTTATTTAATATATGTGGCCATGTAGAAATCATGATAAAACTACATTATTACACAACTACGAGCTTGAATAAAAAAGTAGCTCATCAACATAGATTTATTTGCATATAAAAAAAATGTGTTTAGGTACACAACAAGATACATTTTCATTGACTGAGCCAACGAGACGAAGGATTGACTTTGCTTCAATAGCTAAAAAATTATAAGGATATGAAGGGTCGACTTCTTTTCATTAGCTAATGGTTTATAATGAGATGGAGGGTTGACTTCTAAACTTAGTAAGATAAAGCTTAATAAAGCAACAAAAGAGATAATAAAGATAAGATGTAACTACTAAAGATTAACAATGTAGCAAAAGAGACAATAAAGTTGAGACCTAACTCTCTAAAAATCTTACCCATTTAGCTAACAAAACTTAATTGATTTGTTGGTACGATTGCATGTAAAGGTACATGGCAAATATTTTATGCAAGTCCTTCCAAAGCCCTTTAAATTCAGGAAGGTGTTTTTATAACATATTGGTATGCGATAATGAATTGATATTAAGTTGTTCGGTAAACACTCGGACAAATAAGACACATTACAAGGCCCTTCAAATGGAGAGTTGACCTCATATTGATACCATTTTGTTCAATGTTCATTGATGGTTGATAAGGAGATTGAGGGTCGACTTTCTTTCGTTAGCTAAGAATAGAGAAGGATATATATGGAGGGATGACTTAGAATGGGGCCTCTTAAAACTATACTAAAATGCCCCTAATGCCCCAATGCATAGATAAACCCTTCCAAAGTATATTTGGAATATTTTATGTGTTTTATGTTTTTTCGAGTTGACTCCAAGTTAACGGGTTGAGTTTAAGTTGACTCCAACTTGAAAGGATTGTCAAGTCCAATTCATCTATGAATTTGAATACTTGATGAGGAACGAGCAACCTCTATAAGCATAGCTAGTTGCAATTGCCACATTGCAAGGATGAAGAGAGTGAGAAGGTTCACATCCATAATTTTGTAGATTTTATGTTGAACTTTCTTATATCATGTAAGCCATACAACAAGTGGGGGAATAAGGAAGGTCGATTCATGGGGATAGCTCTAAAGACGAATAAAAAGGGTAAGCTAGATGAATATGAAGGACGAGCCAAAAACACGACTTAGATTCAAAGGTAAGGGAAACACATGTGCCTTACAGTAAACTTGTGTCATCATCATGGCTAACACTCCAACTTGCTCCTAGACCACAACTAATCCAAAATGGATCCAAGAAGGCCTAAAAATCAAAGTTCTCGAAATTGGATGAAAATAGGGCCATTGCGTCCGGCTCACCGTGCAGATTCCGGCCATATAATGCTTTTCGCAAATGGACACTGTATGAGAAAGTTATCGCGTTCTGATCGATTTCCCAAATAGGCAAAAAAGTCAAACTGGTCATACTCAATAGGTCGTACTGCTAACGTCAACAATACGACAGGTGATGTCAGCATGATACGTGGCAGTGCCAGGAGGTGACACGTGTCACTTGATTTTGGCATTTTCGGGTTGAGTTTGACCAGTGTGAAATTGACACATGGCAGTGTACAGATGACACGTGGCAATCTGTACATCTCGTGGCCCAATGACTGGCTGACACATGGAAGTACAGATGACATGTGGGTTGTACAAAAGATGACATGGCAGTTGACTGAGCAGGTGACATAGCAGTATGGATGTTGATGTGGCACGACATGTGGTTGTACAGTAGTTGATGTGGCAGTTGACTGTGCATGATGATTATGCACTGATTGTACCGTACAAACAAATCAGAGGGTGTAATGTGGCCCAATCAGAGGGCACTACGTGGCACCCCGGATTTAGCCAATGTTGGTTGGGTAAAAAAAAAATTACTTGCGGGAATTGAACGCTTGACCTCCACCTACACAGCGTCTTCGTAACCATCGACGAACCATCCGGGCTGTAGTTGGGTCTTAACCCCTATCCGAAACCATGGCATTTTGTTATGGGTGGTGGCATGGTTAGGGCTAAGCCCTAGTCGGTGGGGGCCAACGCAGGGCCGCATGGCACCCCACGCTACCAGCACTATACACTAGGAGCGAAGGTGGGAGGCACGTGGAGTTGAAGGACCAGGCCACATGGCCCATACAACCAGTGCATCAAATACCAGGAGCTAAAGACTAGCGCACTATCCCAACCCGAGGCCATATGGAAGCGTCCATATGACCAGGAGCCCGGGAGAAGGGGGCTATGCCCTAATTTTTTCCAATTATGGGTTTTTAACTATATGTTAAGATTTTTATTGATTTTTATGCTGTTATTGAGGGATTTTAGCCATTATTGGAGGATCTGGAGCCCGATTTGAGGCCAGATTTTGGGAGGAAGTTGGGAGGAGGATACCAAATCAAAATCTATATAAACCAAGGATTCTTAGAAGCATTAGAAAAGTTCATAACAAGAGAAATGTTGAATATTTTGAAAGCCAAAGCCATTTTTATGCAGGGAAGCCATTGAGGAGGGAAACTTTGTAAGCCAATTCCGGGAGCTACGCTCAACTGTTTTCAGTGTCGTCAGTTGTGTTGGATTGTTGAGGTCGAGAAAAACATAGCCAGACCAATTTTTAATCCTTTTTACACTTTTCGGATGTAGTTTTGAAGCATTGAATAGAAATAAGAAAGCCTCACCAAGCCTCGCCCACTGAGACAAAGGCCCAAAGACGTAGGCAATCTTGTCGAACTCCCTTAACAACTTTGTTGTTATGGTTTGTTGTTCTCTTTGCTTACGTTCTAATCTACATTTCATTATGATGCCTGCTATAACATCTCATTAAGTTCTTCTTTTTTCATTAATTCCTAATTGGTAAATGAACACATGCTTAAAACTTAGCCAAGTCTTTAAAGATCAATTTCGGATCAAGTGGTGTCAAAGCGAGTTGACAATTGGTTTTTGAGTTTACATGATTACCATGGAAAAGTTGAGTTGTGGTGAAGGCGATCTTGTAGCAGGGGATCCCGAGATTGGATCGAGAAAGAGGACTTCTCAAAGTGAGGAGATGGCATCGGAAGAAGGCATGTCTCAGAACGAGATAGAGTTGCAAAAGACTTTATTTGCCATGTCTGAGATGGTAAAGGTATTATATGAGGATTACTTGGAATGGAAGAGGCCTTTTCAAGGGGAATCTTCCAAACAAGGCAAAAGTGAAGAAGGAGAGGATCCTCCTAAACCTCCTCCTTCACCTCCTTCTTCTTCATCAACTTCTTCTTCTTCAAGTACAAGTTCCAAATCCATCACAAGAAAACATTCCCATAAACATAAACATGATATACCTTTACTTAAGCTTGATGTGAAATTTGAATTTCCCATGTATGATGGTGAAGTCAATGCTGAGAAGCTTGATAACTAGGTCAGACAAATGGAAGTTTATTGCAGTGTGCAACAAATCAAGGATGAGGCAACTCAAATCAAGTTGGCATCGCTTCGTCTTGCAGGCACAACACTCATCTAGTGGCAAAGTAAGTTGCAAAATGGCACGCAACAAGTTGGTAAAGTATTTCCATCATGCCAAGATTTTGTTTTTGCACTTAGAAAGAAATTTTATCCTTTGGGTTATAAATTGAAGGCTTTAATTGAATGGAAAAGTCTTAAACTAAGAAAGGGACAAACAGTGGAAGAATACACAGATGAATTTCGTCAGATGGCATTAATGTTGAATATTCCATTACATACCCAAGAAACTCTTATGAAGTATATAGGAGGTTTTCCTGCACATACTCGTAACACTGTATTTATGTTTGGACTTACTAATCTTGATGAGGTTTATGTTCAAGCAACATACATTGAAGCAGGGAAAACATGAGTTGGTGTATCAGGGGAATCGTCTTCAAGGAAATAGGACAAAAGGAAGGGGAATGGAAAGAAAGCAAATTCAACGACAAGAAAGGAACATAAGTTGTCTTGCAAGCATTGAAAGAAAGAAGGGCATGATGATGACCACTGCTGGAAATTGCATCCAGAGAAGAGACCGAAGTGGTTCAAAGAGAGGAAAGGGAGGCAAACAGTTGCAACAACAACATGAGCAATAAACTTGGGATATGATTCAGGTGATGAGACTAAGATCACAACAGTTGCTTTGACAGGTAAAATTGGTGATGGATATGATTCTAGAAGTAAATTGATTCACATAAGGGTGATAATGAAACATTAAGATCGATACATAGATAGATAGTGGATCTCAACCTAACTTGATTTCAAAGGAAGTGGTTAAACCATTGGGATTAAACACTAAGATGCATCATAAACCTTACTCACTTAAATGGATAAGCAACAATCATAAATTGCACATAACAAAGCAATGCACTTTAAAGTTTTCAATTTCATCAAAGTTTGTGGATGAGGTAACGTGTGATGTGGTGCCACTCAATGAATGTGGAATGGTCTTAGGCAACCCTTATTTGTATGATCGCAAACAATATTCAACAAAGAACATAATCAATATCACTTAACTGAAGAAGGAAATTAATATGTTGTACATGCTCATCACTTAAAAACAAATCAATTGCTTCAAACAATGGAACAATTAAGGAAGGAAACTTATGCAAGCAACACCCCTATAATTGTGCCAAGTAAAGTAAATGATCTTAAGCATGAACATGAGATGGTTGTAGAATGGAAGTTCAATCATACTTTTCTTCAAGATAAGCTAATGTCGTGAAAGTACTTCAAACATATTAGTTCATTTGCATTCATATTTTCGATGTTATCGTTGCTAATGTTTTCAACATGGATGGTAGTGGCTTCAGTAAGATGTGAAAGAGTACAAGTGGCTAAAAATATGATGTCAGTTGTCATGGTTGTTTTCCAATTGATTATGATGAGAGAGGTGCACAAGATAGAGTTTAAGGACAGAGGACAAGTGGGGTGGCCTATCCTGCAATTGATGACTAGTTAATACCCTTTTGGAGGACCAAAAGGTCTTTAGTGGGGACGCATGATCCAAAATGGATCCAGGAAGGCCTAAAAATCAAAGTTCTTGGAATTGGACGAAACTAACGCCATTGTGTCCGTCTCGTCGCGCTAATTTTGACCATATAATTTTTTTCGTAAATGGGACGAAACTAACGCCATTGTGTCCGTCTCGTTCTGATTGATTTCCCAAATAGGTAAAAAAAGTCAAACTGGTCAAAGTCAATAGGCCATACTGCTGACATCAACAGTACTATAGGTGATGTCAACATGACATCAACAGTACTACAGGTGATGTCAGCATGACATCAACAAGACACATGGACACACCAAGAGGTGACAAGTGTCACTCATTTGGCATTTTCAGGTTGAGTTGGACTAGTACGGAATTGACACGTGGTAGTGTACGAATGACATGATGACACGTGGTAGTACGAATGACATGTGGGATGTGCGGAAGATGACGTGGCAGTACAGATGTTGAATTGGTACGACACGTGGTTGTACGGTCATTGACGTGGCAGCTGACTATGCATGATGATTGTGCATTGATTATACCATATGGAGGAATCACAGGGTGACATGTGGCCTAATCAGAGGGCACCACATCCCACCCTGGATTTAACCAATGTTGGTTGGGTCAAAATAATTTGTTACCCGTGGGAATTGAACACTCGACCTCCACCTACACAACGTCCTCGCAACCACCGACGGACCATCCAAGTTGCAGTTGGGTCTTAACCCCTATCCTAAAATGTGGCATTTTGTTATTGGTGGTGGCATGGTTAGGGCTAAGCCCCAGTCAACGGGGGCCAGCGTAGGGCCACATGGCACCCCATGCAACCAAAACTATACCAGGAGCGGAGGGGGGGGCGCTTTTAGTACGATTCTCATAATAATACCTCTCTACGAACACAATGCTAAGGCATTGATGCTTATAACTAACACCTACTCACTAACTTTATGATGAGTTATTAACTCTTAACTGACTTGGAGATGGGGCATTAATGAGCTTACAAACAAAATAACTCATGTTCAAAATATTTGAGGCCTTATTTAATATATGTGGCCATGTAGAAATCATCATAAAACCACATTATTACAAAACTACGATCTTGAATACAAAATAGTTCATCAACATAAATGCATTTGCAAGTGGTGGGGAGGGTGGGGGGGTGCTTTGAATACAATTCTCATAATAATACCTATCTACCAAGATAATGTTAAGGCATTGATGCTTATAACTAACACCTACCCACTAGCTTTATAATGACTTATTAATACAAGTAACTCTTAATTGACTTGGAGATGGGGCATTAATGAGCTTACAAACAAAATAGCTCATGTTCAAAATATTTGAGGCCTTATTTAATATATGTGGCCATGTAGAAATCATCATAAAACTACATTATTACACAACTACTAGCTTGAATAAAAAATAGCTCATCAACATATATTTATTTACATATAAAAAAAATGTGTTTAGGTACACAACAAGATACATTTTCATTGACTGAGCTAACGAGACGAAGGATTG
>SNQJ01S0073554.1:0-13778 GCA_010110895.2 Picea sitchensis
AAGAAATAAACAATCACACACATACACAGTACACCCTACCTAACCCAGCAATGAGATACATATATTAGGCACCCACATAGAACTAGCAAAGAGATTTCAGAGTTTGAAACATGGTTATGTAATATCCTGAAGGCAGACCAAATGTAAATATAATCCCAGTATATTTAAGCTAGTGAGATATATAGACATCATTTTTGTAACTCACCTTTCTCATGGCATGAGTAAGAGGTACATATATTAGCATTAAAGGGATGTCACACATTTGGATCTACAGTACCCATGAGTAACTAAGTGTCTATATATAGCATAATGCTTACTATATAATATGCATTAAGCCCGGTGATATTATAATGAAATGCTTATGTCTTCAGAGTGGGACGAGTGCTTAGATGTTAAAGGCTAGAGAGATTACTTTGTACTTGACTCATGATTAATATAAAATACATCTTTAACGCCTGAATGGAGCTACACGATAAAAGAGATGGGAATTTGAACTTCTGATTCTGAGGCGAGGAGGGCCAAAAGTCAGGAATATTATATTAATATTTCCTAAAACATAATGTATGGAAAATTAGTTTATCCTCAGTTCTAAAGTTGAGGACAAGTGGACAAAAGTAACTCACGATATGACATGGCAAGTGTCAAGTTGGGGACAATACAGCATTTGATATATAAGTGGAAAAGCTTAGCTCAGGGAGGTTTACATAGAAGAGACTTGTGGGAAAAGGGGACCCATTAGGTAGAGGATGATTTATTTTGACAAAGAGTTCACAATGATTCCAAAACACACTTAGTTATTCATTCAATGACTCCATGACCATTTCAATCATACGACCTACATTTATCAACAGGCCTTGTCTAGGAAGCTGTTTCATAAATCTTTGATTTGGGTGTACTGGTTGGCTGGTGCATAATTGGGCAGGTTTATCAGGATTGTGAGCAATTCTCTGGGTGAAAGGAGAATTGTGCAGGGATTGGGATTTTTATGGAGTGCTAAAGCTGTAGCTTCTTACTCTTAGACTTCTGGTGGCTGTTGCTAAAACCACAGAAGAGTGAGACATAGAGACTGTAGAAGGACACACTTCCTTGGGTGGGACAGCCTTGGGAATGAGATGTTTTGGGATTGTTATTGGGTAATCACTGAGATAAGTCTTTCCTTATTTGTCCATGGTATGCTTTGGATAGGAATCCTATGGGTGGATTTGATCCCTATGCTAGGAAGTGATTCTAATATTAGAGAGTGATGAACAGTTTATTCTATATGGTTGGGAGTTCATTGAATGCAATAAGAAATTGGTGATATTCTTTCTAATATAAGTACTACCAATTGTGTATGATATATGGATATGTTGTTTGTTATTTTCATACCTATGTTACATATGTGACTATGATTGCTTATGTGTACACTCGATTTCACGTAAATGATGCATGTCGGTAATTCTTGTTATTTTAATATAAAAATAGCATTACAGAGAAAGTATTATTTGGTCATGTTTAGATGTAAAGCTTCTGCGAGCATGTTTTATGTATATGTTTTAGTTTTATGTAGTCTAAAGAGTAAATTTTGGTGGCATTGCTTAGTTGACTACTAGGTATGCTACTAGGTATATCTATTGTATGTTTTGTAGTATGGGAATGAAAGTGTTCCTAGAGTAGCATGTTCCAACTTTATGGCTGGAAATTTTACTGACTAGCGTCAAAGCATGAGTGGTTTCTATGGAGTAGCATACCCCGGCCTTCAAGATGGTGAGGATTTGAATATGGTATGAGCCTTGGTTCCAGCCAGGCTTGGATGGACGGAAAGGGGTGCAATCGAGCCCGAATATTAGAAAAATGCTTATTGAGCAGAATTAGGAGTCATAAAGTGTCCTTCTTAGAAAAGGTTGGTACTAGCATATGAGAATTTAGTTACCCGTCTGCGAAATGGTGGCGATAAACGATGTGTAGTAAATTGTGGTGTCGCGCATAATATTATTATGTGTAGATGCACTCGCTAGAATTAGCCTTGCGCGGTAGGCACACACATAGTAAGGTGCACATAGAGTGCATAAGTATTTAATCTGAGAGGAGTTTTGTTGGTATGCATAGTATGAGTATAAGTTGTTTTGCGATGGTGTATTTAGTAGTGTGCGTAGATATTTGAGTGTGAAGGAGTATGTTAAACTTGACATGGTGCATGCATAGGACGAAAATGCGTGTGGAATATCGGTACGTAGTAGTGAAACTATGCGGTGATGGATATTGGCACAAAGCCCAGGAATAATCGCGTAAGTGGAATCGGTACAACAAGAGAAATGCACCGATGGCTTTAGGTGCGCGGGGAAGCGTTTACCTTGTAATATTGGTATGCAAGATAATATAAATGAATAGGTCAAGTTAATGCGCATGAATTCGCTTGGAAGGTGATGAGTCTCAGTTTAAATTGCATAATAATAAAAAGAAAAATAAACACACTGTAGCCGCAGTGAAGCATTAATTTTGAATTTAATTTCCTCTGATTTAGGCGGATGAAAATGAAATATAAGATTACAAGAAGAAACTATATATAAAAGAAAACAAGAGTCATAACATCACCATATAGAAATTGTGATAAAATAGTTTTAAAATCCGTTTCTGTATTTATATAATCATGTTGTCACAAAATTACAAAGGGTGATGACAACAGTTACCCTGTTGTAAAAAGGTTTGTTGAAGAATAGGCCTATCATCTCTTGTACTCTTTAACTCTGTTACTGGTTGTTCAAAATTCGTTGAGACATGCTTATTTTTAGTTGAAGACTTACTTCATCTCAGCAATCTCCACCTTTAAAGAGGAGTTTAACCAGACAGGTTGATTATCTCCAACACTTTGGTGCTGGCATGGGTTCTCCTTCTTATGCCTCCTTTTCTTCTTAAGCGGTGGCATGTGATATTCATCGTTTATAAAGTGGGGGGATTTGGTCGACCTCAATCGTGGAGTCTATCGCGGCTCTATATGTGGAACTTAGTTGCTAGAAGGTGTGTGAGGACCCTTTCCTCCTTATTCGCAAGAAATCCTAGCATGTTTCTCAAATAACCAGTCTCACTTTCACGACTTAGCTTTATCCATGTATCCCAGGTTGGGGATACTGAAATGCGTCTTTACAGGGAGCAAGAAGTCGAACATCTTGAAGATTAATACGGTTATGGATACACATATATATCTTCATACTTGGGGAGAGGTAATTATATAATTCCATTTATGAAGCACAAAAGGATTACATACAAGAGCATTGGGCTGCCATGCTTGACCAATCCATTTAAAATGATTATATTTCGAGTTCGTTATATGCCGGTGTTCACCTGACATCATACAACTATGAAGTACCAAACGAGTGAAACAAAGTGATTTCGACCAGCTACCACCGGCACCCCACGAGTGTTTGATTTGACATGTTGAAACATGTGATACCGTGTCTTGGCGAAACTGGTTTCGACAATACCATCTTCTTGTGCAAGTGTATCTCGAAAAGAACTGCATGTCAACGTTCTTGAGACTTGGGTATTATCTATAATTTTAAGTAAGTGATAACACTAGGAAATTGGGAGTGATAATGTTGATGTGTTTGTTGAATCGAAGTGGTGCATATTCTCAAGATTGTTGATTGGTTAGTTTGATTATTTTTTATGGTTTGCGTTTTTGAAATTAACAACAGCTCGAACCGAGGTCCAGGACCCAGTCGAGTCCATTAGGAATGGAAGAACTGAGGAATTAAGTCATCAGAAAAAGTATTTGAGGATGGATGTCCATTTCCCAGGCATGGAAGGAATGAACTCCAACGAACATGAAGAAGAAAGAATGAAGATATGAATATGGATAAGACCATTAAGAATTTGCACAATGATGTCCAAAGCCATAAGATAATGAAAAGCTTATGAAAGCCAAAGAAGCAGTGGGATGACTTCAACATGAAGTTATTGGAAGGTTTGAACAAAATACGAGAAGAAATTGGTTAAGGAGGTAACTCAGAGTAGATCTGAGGAGTCACCAAATCTTCGAGGAGGAGGAGAAAGGAGAAGTAAAAGTGCTATTAGACATCGCCATCATCCCCATAGACATTCCAATAAGAGGTAGGCAACAAGTCATGTCTATCCTATAGAGGAAGGTATATAAAGTCTCGCGGTGGATGGTGAGGAAAATGAACAAAATCAGAGCCTCCTACTTTTTATGTTGAGCACAGGAAGGATGAAGATGCCAAAACATGGTTGCTAGGCATGATGAGTACTTTCAATTGCATAAGTATTCTTCCCATCTTTAGAAGGTAGAATGGCTTTATCTATCAACTCAAAGGAAAGGCCTCCATGTGGTGGGATCAACATGCGAATTACAACACATTGTAGAGAAAGTGTTACTTGGAAGGAATTAAAGAAGTATTTTGAAGAAATAGATAGGCCGGAGATACTGACAAGAAAATGAAAGTTCTTTGAACTTAAGCTTGGAAGTATAATACATAGATGAATATGAGAGAAGGTTTAAGGGCTGTTGAAGTATGTCTATTTCATTAAGGATGAGGCAGTCAACATCCAGAGATATCTGAGTTGGATTCCATCCTTCATCAGTGACAAAATACAGTATGATTATCCCAAGACATTAGAGAGACCATAAGGAGAGATAAATCGTGTATTTAAATTTGAGAAAGCAAGACCCATTTCCAAAAGGATTGGGAAGACAATAAGAGATTCAAGATGGATCAGAGGAAAGAGGGGACTAAGATACCATTCTTCAAAAATAATCCACAATAGCCAAATGCATAAAGAAACTAGAGTGATTGACACAGGGAGTTAAGGGCCAAAACAACCACCTATGCAATGTTGGGATTATAAAAGGGATCACAAGTATAGATATTGCCCCCACAAAAATGAAAAATTGAGAGCTATCCACAATGTTCAACAAGAAAAAAACAGTGGAGAACATGGGAAAAAATGTACCAAGAATATATGAAGCCCTGGACAACAAGCAAATGGAGTAGTAGTCCCACATGATTGAAGTGGAAGGTATGATCAACAACAAACCCTTGCTATTTTAATTGATTGAGAAGCTAGTCATAGTTATAGACCAAGAGTGGTGGAAAATTTGCATTTACCAAGAAGAAAGCATGGGAAATCAAGGTTGGTATGGCGGCTATAAGACCAAAGAAAAGTTAATGAGATGGTTAAGTCCGCCTCATAGACATGAATGGACTAAATACGAAGGCAGATTTGAACATCTTACATTTAGGTTCTACATTTAATTGGGATGATTGGTTGGACCCACATCATGCTATCCTAGATTGTTACAACATGACAATAACTTATCTTGATGAAGAGGGGTATCTATGTAAGGTTCAAGGAATTCCAAGAGCAGTAAATGTAAGAGAAATATCATCTTTGCAGCTGAAGAAGTGTTATAGGGAGGGATGTCAAATATTTGTATCTCTTATGGAGAGACACCTAAAGACAAGGTGCCAAATTTGGGAGAATTATGCAGCTACACTGAAAGTTTGAAAGGGATATATTCAAAAGAGTACCGGGATAGCCCGGAGGGCGTGATTTCTCTATAGATTTGATGCATGGCGGCGCAGTATCAAAGACTCCTTACAGGATAAGTACATAGAATTGGAATTACAAATGTTTGGCTGAACTTAGAAGAAGAAGGTATATCATGAAATTCTTATCACATTGGTGTACACGATGTATTTGTGAAAAGAAAGATGGAACATTAAGATTTTACATTGACTTCAGACAATTGAATAAAGTGATTGTAGAACAAATATCCTCTACCAAGGATTGATGACCTCTTAGATCAATTGAAGGATTTTTGAGGATATTTTCAAAAGATAGATCTCATATATGGATACCATCAATTAAAATTAAAGAAGAATATATTAGCAAAAAAACATTCAGAACAAGGTATGTCCATCACAAATTCATAGTGGTGCCATTCGGATTGTCAAATGCACCAGTTGTTTTTCATGTGCTTAATGAATGGTGTTTCCGAGAATATTTGGACAAGACTTTGTCATTGTCTTTTTTGGATGACATTCTTATATTCCAATTCATAGGAAGATAATTAGGATGGTGTTGCAAGTAAGGAACATCAGTTGTATGAAAGATTGAGCAAGTGCTCATTTTATCATAAACAGATTCATTATTTGGAACATATCATCTCAAAAGATGGGATAGCGGTGGACAGCAGAAGCTAGCATCATTAGAGAATGGTTAGCACAAAATAATGTGGCGAGGTGGGATCGTCTTTCATGGGACTTGCTAGAGGATACTAGGAGGAGGGATATTCATTGGAGGATTCTTGAAGATAGCACCCCCAATCACTTCCTTACAAAAGGAAAGAGTATGAAGTTTCGATTAGACTGATGGTATGAAAGGTTTTCCAACATTTGAAACAATTATTGACAAGTGCTCAATACTAAGGATCATTAGACCGTAGAAATTTCATTGTATGCATATACATGTAATGAAGAATTTGGAGTGGAGTCCTCATTCAAGATGGTTGTGATATGTTATGAATCAAAGTAAGTTAAAGGCATGAAAGAAACTATGCCACTCATGATTTGGAGTTAGCCAAGTGCAGCTACTTACAGGAAATGAGTCACTACCTCATAGGAAAGAAAGTTTTGAGCTAGAAACAGTCCTGATAGTTTTAAATATTTATTGTCGGCCAAATCTAGAAATGCTAGACAAAGCAAATGGTTAAAATTTCAAAGCGAATATAACTTTGATATAAAGCATATCAAAGGGAAGAGAAATGTCAGTGGCCTGATACTTTCAGCCGGGAGGTGAACTATGTGCTACTGACCATGTACCAAATTGATGTTAAAGAAAAATTCTAGAGAACAGAAATAGATCCTGCAGTCTGAGAGGTGGTAGAAATGCTACAACATGGTAAGATACTTAGGAAGATGGATATTTATAAGTTGGGAGTAGATGGAATATTGCTGCTAAGAACAAAATTTTGTACCAAATGTCTAGGACGAAACAATTTTGAGTGAGATGCATAATGCTCCTTATCTTGAGGGCACGGATATCAAAAATGGTAAACAGAGGTCAGAGTCAATACTTTTGGCGGTATGAAGAAAGTAGTAGAATACATCACTAAGATTATGGAATGCCGGAAAGTTAAAAATGAGCATAGGCGCAGGATTATTTGCAGCTGACCATTTCACGGTGGAATTAGGAAGTGGTGACAATGGATTTTATTACGAAGTTTCCCAGAGCAGACAGCTACATGATTCGATTATGGTATTGGACAAAATACAAAAGCTTCCCATTTCATTCCACTAAAAACTACTCATAAGGAAGCAGATGTTGTTGATATTTGTATGAGGTAAGTAGCACGCTTTCATGCTTGCATGGCATACCCAATAATATTGTGTCTAATAGAGACCCAACATTCACCTCGAATTTCTAGAAGGATTGTTCAAAGGATTAGGAATGAATCGGAACTTTAGTATATCTTACCATCACAGTGCGATTAGATGAACGAGAAAGAGTGAATAGGGTGATAGAGATATGTTGAGAATGTATGTGATGGAAACCATCAAAATGGGAAGACTACACATTTATTAGAATTAAACATATGTGGTGTCAGAATCCCTTTGAAAATATATGGAGCCCATTTGAAGCACTTCTGTGAAAGGTACAATACTCGATGTTTAAGGATAATCGGGTGATAGAATAGTAGTCGAGCGAGTTATCCCGGAGATGGAGAATTAGATGTCAAAATTAAGTAGAATTTGAAAACTTCCCAGATGGAAGGCAGAAAAGTTATCTTTGATAAAAACATAATCCACGGAGAATTCAAAGTGGGTTATCATGTTCTGAAAGTAAAATCTAGCAGGGATTTCTACGAGATTTGGAAGTTAAGCCAAGTTAGTGACGATTTTGGACCATTTGGAAATCCTAGAGGATTGGTCCGGTTAACTTATATATTCATTTTTTGCATCTATGTTTGTTCATAATGACTTCCATGTATCATTTCTAAAAAGAAATATATACATGATGCTAATCATATTGATTGGAATGTTATTTAGGTGGAGTAAGAAGGTGCTTTCCAACTGCATCCAGTGCGCATCCTAGATCAAAAAAATAAAACAACTCTGGGAATGCGAACATGAAACTGTAAAGATACAATGGACCTGGTACATACACGAGGACACTATAGAGCATATGTGAGGATGCAATCTTGAATGAGAATACACTTATCTTTTGAAGAATTTTGCAGGAATTTTTGTTGTATATGGGTACTTGATGCGAGGGCAATCCATATAAATAGGGGATTGTAAATCCCTCGGTCGAACAAATGTAAATATAATCCAAGAGTATATTTAAGCTAGTGAGTTGTTTAGACATCATTTTTATACACTACATGGCATGAATTATGGAGTGCATATATGATAAAGTGATGTAATGTACACATTTATGAATCTGGCTCATGATAACTAAGTGTGTGTGCAATATTAAGGTCATTGAACCTTTGTGTATATAATATGCATTATGGGCTGGTGAGCCAGTATTATAAAGTTGGAATGCTTGTATCTTACCTGGGAATTAGGCCGGTGTGCCTAGATGTTGTTAAAACTAGAGTACATTGCCCTGCCTTTGTACTTGACTCTTGATTAATATAAAATATTATAAGCGTACACCGACCACGATAAAAGAGATAGAATTTGAACTACTTGGAGTTAGGAAAGGAGGCCAAAAGTCAAGAATATTATATTAATATTTCCTAAAACATAAAAGTATGGATAGTTTTATCTAGTTAGAGACATTGGAACAAAGTAACCCATTCTGACAGAGTGTCAAGTTGGGGACCATTCTATATCATTGAAACTCTAATGAAGGATTTTGAGAGACTACAGAGGCAGGAAACCAATGACGGAGATGATTTCTTTTTGTGAGATAGTTCGGTGATTCCAAAAACACACTGGGTTAACATCAGTCAATGACTCCTTGACCATTTTCACTCATACATTATGTTATCCTTAGAAGGCAATATGTCATCTTTGAAGCTTTGTTACATTATGTTATCCTTGAGACAGCCATGTCATCTTTCAGAAGCCTGTTTCGTCATCCTTTTTGGTTGGTGTACCTGGTTAGCTTGGAGCGGGATTAAAGAAGCGGGTTGTCAGGCCCATTAGCAGTTCTCTGGGTGAGAGAATTGTTGGGGATTGATTTTCGTAGGTGCTAAACTACAGCTAAAACACTCTGATACTTCCGGTACGGCCTCTTGCTAAAGCCCTGGAAGGGAAGTGGGGAAACTGAAGGACTGTTGAGCAGAGAAGGGGCACACTTCCTTGGGTGGGACATGCATGTGGGGAATGAGAGGTTGTATTCTATTAGTTGAGTGAGCACCTGAGACAGAGTCTTTCCTATTGTCCATGAGCCTTAGCCTGGATAGGAATCCCTTTACCCTGGGTGGAGTTCAGTCCCAGCTCGGGGGTGACTCACTGTTGAGAGTGATGAACAGTGTAGTCTATGGTTGGGAGGTTTGTGGGTGGTCTGTAAGCAGTTGGTGACAGTCTTTCTAAGATAAGTACCAATTGTGTAATATATGGATATGTTGTTTTGTTATTTACATGCCTATGTTACATATGTGACTATGATTGCTTGTGTGCTTATGGGTAATTTCTTGTAAATGATTCATATCGGTAATTACTGTTATTTTAATATAAAAGTCGTATGTTACAGAAAGTAATTGTGTGTCATGTTTAGATGTAAAGATTCCGCGAGAGTGTTGTATGTATATGTTTTAGTTGCATGCAGTCTAAAGAGTAAATTTAGGTGGCATTGCTTAGTTGACTACTGGGTATGCTACTGTATGGAACGAAAGTGTTCCGTAGAGTAGCATGTTCCCAGCCTGATGGATGGGAATGTTACCAACTGCCGTCATAGCATGAGTGGTTTCTCTGGAGTGGCATACCTCGACCTCAGGATGGTCGGGGGGATCGTTACAGTGGGGCCCCTATAATGGAAGACAATGTCTTCCAGAATGGGACGTCCATTGTTCGACCTAACCCGATGGGTTGAAGGAAAAAAATTCATTAACACAGTAGATCCATTTATAGGTTCAAGAGAGTTGATGTAATCACATGAAAAATAGAATGGTTGTAGGGTTTCTTAAATAAAATCAAGTCCTTGAGGTACAAGCATTTTGAAGTGTTAGAACACATAGACAACAACACCGTCAAGCTTCGTCTATCTCAATACATGAATATTTATTGTTGAAAATCTAAAACTTTATTATCCATCCTTGCTTGATGAAGAAAATAAGGGGAAAGTCTTACCTTTTATAGAAAACTTAGCAATGGATGCAAATAAAGAGTATCCATTTATTTTAGACTTTGCAAAAGAAGACCAAAATAACCATAAGTGGTAAACCAGAACTTTGGAACTTTGGAACTTTGGCAAATTGGGTTAAAAGGACAACTACCAAGAAAGAAAAATTGGCATGCCAAAGAAAACGTCGAGGAACATTTTCTTCATATCCTACATACAATAAGCTTTTGGGGAACAAAATTATCCTCCCAAAATGGAGAGGTATGATATGAAATGGCTGCATATTTATATTTATTTTAGGCTTGGTTCTATATGGAATGGAAAACAAAGCTATGGCCTTCTCAAGGCTATTTGTTGAGGTGCCTTTTATGTTTTTGTAAATTTCATCACACATTGTATTATAGTAGTAGCAAATGGAGATGGTTTGGAACTAAAAAAGACAGTGAGATATTTAGCAAAGTTTTCAGATGGGAAACTAGACTAGAAATATTAGGAAATGCCAGAATGCAAATCCCTAAACGGTGGATGGTACAAATATGAGATCGTGTTGCTCATGAAGGATTTTCCATTGGAAAATAAGAATCGGATGCATACAAAGAAAACATGAAAAAATATATGATCCTCATATCACTAGATGATCATCATATCATGAGTTATGATTGCTTGCTCAAGGAATCCAAAACAAACAATGTTTGGGACCGTGATCTGTGCTCATGAAATGATTGGGTATTGCTTAGAAAAATGAGGTCTCCAATCAAAATGAAAAATTATGATGACATTGCGATTGCAAAAACATAGGTTGTCGAAATATGATGAGGTGGTGAGGTTTTCTAGTTTCTTTGTCAACTTGAGAAGATTTACTAAGCATGAAGTGCTAGTTAATATTAACTGATTAAATGACATGATCTTTCCCATATGAGTGTGTTGCTTATACACATCTATCAGAAGAAACAAGCACAACTTCTTCATCTAGGACAAATTATGAAAATGACCATTTATTTTCAAGGAGAGATATTCTTTCTAATGGTTGAATTTTCTCCATATCCATTGGATGTCGAAATATGCAATCGAGTTAATCTTAGAGAATAAAATATTAGTGTAATTTAGGAGACGCTCCACATAAATAGGTCTTATACTTACTTCCCTAAAAATTCCCATATCCCATTGCTGGAATTTATTCTAATCTAAAACATTAACATTATAAAAGTATAGTTCCACCTCTCAAATGTTCCCTCTGTAGATTTCAACCTTGTACAATATTTTACTGAAAATAGATTTTCAATAAAATAACAAAAAAGATATAATGGAAAATACACACATTACACAGAGATTTTTCCCCTGGAAACCCAAACCAGAAAAACCAGCACATTCTATATTCATTCATAGTGATACATTGTTTACAATACAATATACATATAGGAGCTAGCAGCATCCAAAACCCTAAACCAATGACATGGATTAGTCATCAACCCTAATTCCTTAATCGGAAATAGAAAACCATCGGAAAAAACCATGTGCCAAAAAATTATCCAACAATGGACACAAAAATCAAGGCGATACAAAAAACGAGGCAAAAATGTGACACATTTCCTGAGGCAAAAAAAAATCCCCCTCAAACCCCCCTGCGTGCTCGGCGCAATGTAGCATCCACTAAAGCTAGTCATGTAAAGAATATAACACATACCCAACATTCTCCCACTTGTTGTTTTATTTGAATACAGGGGGTTACAAGGTTACATAGTCAACAATCCATGGAAGCAATGCCTATGGATCCTCTACACCGAGAGAACTTTTTAGTGCTCACATATTTTTTTAGTGAATCTGCAACATTCTTCAAAGTGTCCACCTGATCCAAAATGGATCCTGAAATGCTCAAAAATTAAAATTATAAACTTCTCAAGAAAATGACATTATCATGAAGTTCTCATCGTAATCTTTTCGGTGGCACAAACGGATCGAAAAATGGACATCCTATGAGAAAGTTATGGCAGTTGGAAAATTTGGTCTTCTCTGACAAAAAGGCAAAGGGACATGTGGCATATTCAGCATGTGATACATGGCAACTTCAGATTACGACAAGTGGCAGCCTCTAAATTCGACAAGTGGCATCCATCAGGTGATGACATGTGGTATCACTAGGTTATGAGAAGTGGCAAGGGTTCATGATGACAAGTGTCAAAGTTTTGATAGTCCATGTGGCAAAATATTGGCCAACCATGGGCTGACAAATGATCCAATCCAAGGGTGCCACATGTCACCATGGTGAAGGCCTTAAAAAGGTAAAATTTATATTGTTTGACTCCATGGGATTCAATCCCATGACCTGCCTCTTTAAATGACTTAAGCACAATGAGCTAGCCACAAAGGGTGAATTACTACTTTAGAAAAAAAAAACACTTTTCAGAAATTTAAACTTAAGCACCTTTTCCAGCTAAGTGAGGTGTTCCCCTTGGGAACTAGGCCACATGGCCCTCATATGACCACAAAAGGGGGTGTGCATCCTAACTAGGATCTTAAGCATATTTTTTCCAAATTTTGGGTTTTTACCTTATATTAGTGGATTTTTAGTTGATTTTTAGTGATTTTTGAGGATTTTTGAGGATTTTTGGCCTTCTGAAGGGGATCTGAGCCCAATCTGAGGCCAAAAAGTTGGGGGGAAGTTGGATTTAGACCCACAAATCCAAATATATAAGAATCATAGGTTTTTGAAAGCATGATGAGGTTCAGAAACAACAAAATGATGAGGAATTGTAAAGCCTAAGCCATTTTTATGCAGGGAGGCCATTGAGCAAGCGAACTTTGGAGGCCATTTCCAGGAGCTACGCTCAAAAAAATTTAGTGGCATCAGTTGTGTTGGATTCTTAAGGTAGAGAATAACACATCCATACTAGTTTGTAATCCATTTGATTCATTTCTAATGTAACTTTGTAGCATTGAAGATTAATAAGAAATCCTTCCCCACTAAGACAAAGGCCTGGAGACATAGGCAACGTTGTCGAACTCCATTATCAATCTGGTGTTATGGTTTGTTGTTCCTTATGTTTAATTTATGTTCTATATTATTCATGATGTCTGCAACATTCTTTCATTAAAATCTTCTTCTCTTAATTCCTAAATGGTAACTCAACTCATGCATGAACTTAACCATAGTCTTTAAAAGATCATTTTCAGATCAAGTGGTATCAGAGTAGGTTGAGAGTTGGTTGTTTGAGTTTGCATGATTACCAGGTGTTGAGGGGCCCTAAATCCCTTTAAATCAATAGCAGGAACCAAACCCACCATAGAGGCCCAATTAGACTCTGCAGTGTTTGATGGTGGAATGGTTCTCCAGATATTTCGATCTGACCAAATTATCGATGGGCTTTACGTAGTGATTGACATGATATCTTCTTATGAAAGTTTCTCCTTCAGTTTAAACGTTCTATTTTTGTATTTTCTTTTATTATATAGGTATGATTAAAAGGTGTGTGCTGGTATAAACCAGCTGG
>SNQJ01S0073554.1:29452-67075 GCA_010110895.2 Picea sitchensis
ATTTCCATTATAACCTCTCAAAAGTTTCACCAATGTCATGTTCACCACCTTTGTTTTCTCATATGTTTGTGAATAGAAGGTTGTATATATCTTAAAATTTGTATCCATATTATCCCATAAGGTTGTCTAAAAATCCATGTCAGAAATAATGCTCCTTGGTATCCCAATGTGCACCCAAATTGGTGCAAAGAGTAAGCTTGTTGCTTCTATTCCTTTGATGGTTTATTTACAAGGAATCAAGATACACATTTTATTAAATCTATTACCAACAAGATATAGTCATTTCATATTCCCATTGTAATACCTAGAGGGACATGGGGCACCTCCGTCGCACCGACGCAGTTGGGAAATTTGGACGACCAAGACACCTTGGCCCAAAGGCAAGGCACACATTTTGTGGCTTCCTTAGAAAGGAGGTGTAGATAGACTGCCTTGGGTGCCCCTGTGGATAGACTGAGCACTCCACACAGGGACTATAGAGACTTGAGCGCTCCTGTTGATAGAAAGAGCACTGCAGATGAATCGAGTTGGACACACCAAGAAGTGGAGCGGACTTGGATAAAGACTTGAGGAGTTGGAGTGCCAAGACTTATATGGACCACTTGAGTTGGAAAATATGTACTTAGGGATTGTGATGGGTGGTAAAGGTTCCTTCAGGCACAAGTTTTCACGGATCACAATTGCAGACACACTTGCTGGGTGTAATCCCTTGGGCACACATTCCTTGGGTATGAATTGTGAATGATGATATTGCAGACACGTGGGCCTTGGGCACACTCGGGCATAGACAATTAGATGACTTGGGAATAGATGAAATGAATCGTGGATGGGGTGACCTAGGCATGAATGACTAGGATGGCCATATGATGAGGCACACTTGGGGTGACTCATGTGGAACAACGCGTGTGACAGACGAGCTGACTTGAGAACAATCCATGTGACATGACTTGCCAAGTGTTGGGAAAAGTTCATAGGAGTATGGAGAGTCCACGCCAAGCCAAGGCATTAAGAAAGGAGGCAAGAAGACATTAAGATGAAGAGTCAACAAAGGGATTTGTGGTGGTATGTTCTGAGGCTCAACATTGTAGGTCACCCAAGTTGTCTTGGTGACCAAAATTGTGAACATGACCTATAGGAGGCAACCCTGTGGATGCGACAGGGGTTGATTGGTGCATGTTTTGTGGGGTTGTCTAGGAGGAGGCAATTCTCCTTGGAATTTATCATACTGTTGTAATTGAGTTGCGGTTGTGACTGAGCTCCCCTCTTTGTATCTTGTATCATATGTAACATTCTTATACATGTATGAATAAGGGTGGTAGGCACTTATCTTGAGTGCCTCCCGTCCCCATATCTTATGTACTTGTGCAGATGTTCAATGTGTTTGTATGTTCATTTCCTTTACATACTTGTAATTTGGATAAGTTTAGTATTGTTGCGGAACGTTTGAGGCCATAGTTGGACGTGTGCCTAGTGTACTTGTTGGGTAACTGTTGATCTAAAAGATTGTTTTATGGTTTTAAGGTCAACTTCACAAGGATATAAATCCCCCTGCGTTTTTAGAGCGGTGGTACTCCTCTTGTTCTTATAATTCCATGAAATAGAATAAAATAAAGTCTAAGAAGGACCAGAGTTAAAATTTACATTCACATTCAAAAAAAGAAAAACACCTAAGATTGGGACTAGGTGTTTTAAAAGAAACTCGTATGTACAATATTTTCAACATAAATAGATACGATGCACACAAAAGATAAGGGACTAATATATCCATCACAAAATTCATCATAATAGTGAACAATATTCATAAATAGAGAGAACAAAAAATGGACCGAAATTAGAAGAGAACTTTAAATTATCATTCCATAAAGCACCAAAAATATTATGTTGGATAAAACATTTGGAAACTCAAGTTTTAGATCAAAATATTTGAGAATATAGTAATGTAATAGTATCTCTCTTGGAGTCTCAAAATAATAATAAGTATTTAAATACAAAGGTAAATGTATTTAATGAAAATAAAATGGATTCACCCTTCAAATAGGATTGGGATAGGGATCCCGCAGACCATAAAGTGAAAAGATGATCCAGGAGGATCTAAGGAATGCTCACATAGGTCCAAGAGGATCCATAAAAGATCAAAATTCAAATGTCCCAAGTTCTCTTGAAAATGTCATCAATGTGTATAGCTCGACGATAGCTTTCCAATGGTGTAAAAATCACCTCAATCAGAGTTCATATGCAAGAGATATGGCCGATCAAAGTTCAAGTCAACCAAGTCACAGTCAAAGGAGTCAAGGTGACACGTGTTACCACTGCAAGGTGTTGAGATCAATTCCTGCTTCTAACTTTTCCCTCCCCTTTCTATTTTCCCAACTTCTTTTTCCATTTATTTTCCCTCTTCTATACCTACCCTCATTCCCCTTTTCTTTTCTCTCTTCTCTTTTCCCTTTCTAGTTACTATACTTAGACGATTTTAAAAAATGACGCATTTGTGGGTTGGCGGACTTGTGGATATTCACCTCCATCCATATTCCCATATCATGAGTTCGACTGATCTCCATGTTATTATGTACTTAACCATTTTTCAATCGTGGGTTCATGGGTTCAAGCTTTCATATTCCAAGTTCCGTGATATCCATTTTGCACCCAAAGATTCGTGATCTACATTATGACCGTCAGACTTGTTGCGGGTACCAATATCCTAAGTATCTCATTTCTCCTATTGAGTTTGATCGACCGCAGTGAAACACTTAGAATATTTTTGATCATTCACAACCACGAGTTGGCAGGTTCACAAAAGTTCCCAAATCCTAATTTCTCCCGTCCATCCCCACCACCTTCGTTCTTTTCCCAATACACATTTAGTATGGTTTAATGCTAATAACTCATCATGCGATTTCCATAAAGATCATCATTAATAAGCGAAGGTCTCGAGGAGATTTCCCATTAAACCACATTAAAGAACAATTTACCAAAGATTATAATATTATTATCTATCTCAAGAATTCATTTCAAGTATTATCTGGTTAAAAGAACACTCTCGTCAACCTATTCCAGCAACAACTTGATAACAATTATGCGATGATACATTGAATATTTTTGGGAGTGAAGACCAGAACTTTCAGTGGTCCAGAGCGTATTCATACTATTCATCTCCTTCTACTAAAAAAGAAGTGATATGGACATCCAAAATTGCTCGTGCAAGGTGTGTCCTTGAGGTTTTCAACTGCAAGGAACTGGTTTCATGGTGAGTTGAGAAATACATACCGGGTTAGCGAATCATACAACTACATGATCGTTCCCCCATCTCTCTTTCAGTGCAAGTGTTTCGTAAGATGTTGAAGCTCCCTGAGGCAACATTTACCTTCAAAGGAGAGGATTGCAGGGATTTCCTAAAAAATCATGACAACGACTTGGACCTCTTGCCTGAGTTCTTGGAGAATCTCGTGGTTATCCCATAAGACATTACCAGGATTCAGGTCGAATCATTTAAAAAACCATTAATATTACACGCACTTAGTTACTGTGCGCAGTATTCATAAATGTGTACATTACATCCCTTTACTGCGCAATATATGCACACACCATGCCATGAAAGGTGTATTACAAAAATGATGTCTAAACAACTCACTAGCTTAAATATACTTGGATTATATTTACATTTGGTTTCAGCCGAGGGATATTACACCCACCCATGTTTTAAACTTGAATTTCTTGCTTATAATGGTATGTGGGTGCCTAATATAGGACCACGTTTATAGGGTAGTCTCTCTGACTCGACCTTGTGTCTCCTCGATGACAATTGGCGAGTCTACCGATTCTTATGGTTGAAAAAATAAAAAATAAAAAAATGATTTTGTTTCCTTCAACACATACTTGAGCCTTCCACCCTCTTTACTTCAGGTTTCTTGTATACAATGTATAAATTTGAAGGTGGAAAACATCCAAAAAAAGTTTCAAATGAGAACTTACTAGTGGAAGTGTGGACTACCACGTTATAGGAATGCTAAATATAGATCAAATTTTCATCATAGGTGTGTGGATGATTTCCATTATAACCTCTCAAAAGTTTCACCAATGTCATGTTCACCACCTTTGTTTTCTCATATGTTTGTGAATAGAATGTTGTATATATCCTAAAATTTGTATCCATATTATACCATAAGGTTGTCTAAAAATCCATGTCAGAAATAATGCTCCTTGGTATCCCAATGTGCTCCCAAATTGGTGCAAAGAGTAAGCTTGTTGCTTCTATTCCTTTGATGGTTTATTTACAAGGAATCAAGATACACATTTTATTAATTCTATTACCAACAAGATATAGTCATTTCATATTCCCATTGTAATACCTAGAGGGACATGGGGCACCTCTGTCGCACCGACGCAGTTGGGAAATTTGGACGACCAAGACACCTTGGCCCAAACGCAAGGCACACATTTTGGGGTTTCCTTAGCAAGGAGGTGTAGATAGACTGGCTTGGGTGCCCCTGTGTATAGACTGAGCACTCCACACAGGGACTATAAAGACTTGAGCGCTCCTGTTGATAGAAAGAGCACTGCAGATGAATCGGGTTGGACACACCAAGAAGTGGGGCGGACTTTGTTAAGAACCAATGATCTGAATACAAAATATCACAATAGATCCAAAGAGATCTGAATATAATCACCACACAAGATATATGAAACCATATAGAAAACCACAACTTTATTATAGAAACCCTTGAGGTAGGGCAACACGCTTTTCATACAATAGTTCCTTATGGAAGGGATCTCACGTTCACTTGCCTCTTGGGGAATCTCCTATTGACTCTTGCTCCATTATCTTCTTCATGTCATTACATTGCTTGAACCCTTTAAATAGTGCTATCCTCTAAGAACATTCTAGAGGAGGAATATTCTTTAAGTAGAACCTTCTAAGAAGGAGGAGGAATCTTCTAGAAGTAGAACCTTCTAAGAAGCCCTCTTACATTAATTATATCTAATTACCCATTTATTATATCTAACTACCATAGTGGGCCTTATTTAATAATACAGTGAACCTAGTCCACCTTACATTGAATGACCTCCACTATTATCACTATGGGCCCTCTGAGATCCCCACTACCTCTCTAGCTACCTTACAGACTTGGATAGAGACTTGAGGAGTCAGAGTGCCAAGAATTATATGGACCGCTTGAGTTGGAAAATATGTACTTAGGGATTGTGATGGGTGGTCAAGGTTCCTTCGGGCACAAGTTTTCACGGATCACAATCGCAGACACGCTTGCTGGGTGCAATCCCTTGGGCACACATTCCTTGGGTATGACTTGTGGATGATGATATTGCAGACATGTTGGCCTTGGGCACACTTGGTCATAGACAATTAGATGACTTGGGAATAGATGAAATGAATCGTGGATGGGGTGACCTAGGCATGAATGACTAGGATGACCATATGATGAGGCACACTTGGGGTGACTCATGTGGAACAACGCGTGCGACAGACAAGATGACTTGAGAACAATCCATGTGACATGACTTGCCAAGTGTTGGGAAAAGTGCATAGGAGTATGGAGAGGCCACGCCAAGCCAAGGCAATAAGCAAGGAGGCAAGAAGACATTAATATGAAGAGTCAACAAAGGGATTTGTGGTGGTATGTTCTGAGGCTCAACATTGTAGGTCACCCAAGTTGTCTTGGTGACCAAAATTTTGAACATGACCTATAGGAGGCAGCCCTGTGGATGCGACAGGGGTTGATTGGTGCATGTTTTGTGGGGTTGTCTAGGAGGAGGCAATTCTCCTTGGAATTTATCATACTGTTGTAATTGAGTTGCGGTTGTGACTGAGCTCCCCTCTTTGTATCTTGTATCATATGTAACATTCTTATACATGTAGGAATAAGGGTGGTAGGCACTTATCTTGAGTGCCTCCTGTTCCCATATCTTGTGTACTTGTGCAGATGTTCAATTTGTTTAGATGTTCATTTCCTTTACATACTTGTGATTTGGCTAAGTGTAGTACTATTGCAGAATGTTTGAGGCCATAGTTGGATGTGTGCCTAGTGTACTTGTTGGGTAACTATTGATCTAAAAGACTGTTTTATGGTTTTAAGGTCAACCTCACAAGGATATAAATCCCCCTGCGTTTTTAGAGAGGTGGTACTCCTCTTGTTCTTATAATTCCATGAAATAGAATAAAATAAAGTCTAAGAAGGACCAGAGTTAAAATTTACATGCACATTCAAAAGAAGAAAAACACCTAAGATTGGGACTAGGTATTTTAAAAGAAACTCGTATGTACAATATTTTCAACATAAATAGATACGATGCACACAAAAGATAAGGGACTAATATATCCATCACAAAATTCATCATAATAGTTAACAATATCCACAAATAGAGAGAACAAAAAATGGACCGAAATTAGAAGAGAACTTTAAATTATCATTCCATAAAGCACCAAAAAGATTATGTTGGATAAAACATTTGGAAACTCAAGTTTTAGATCAAAATATTTGAGAATATAGTAATGTAATAGTATCTCTCTTGGAGTCTCAAAATAATAATAAGTATTTAAATACAAAGGTAAATGTATTTAAAGAAAATAAAATGGATTCACCCTTCAAATAGGACTGGGATAGGGATCCCGCAGACCATAAAGTGAAAAGATGATCTAGGAGGATCTAAGGAACACTCACATAGGTCCAGGAGGATCCATAAAAGATCAAAATTCAAATATCCCAAATTCTCTTGAAAATGTCATGAATGTGTATAGCTCGACGATAGCTTTCCAATGGTGTAAAAATCACCTCAATCAGAGTTCATATGCAAGAGATATGGCCGGTCAAAGTTCAAGTCAACCAAGTCAAAGTCAAAGGAGTCAAGGTGACACGTGTTACCACTGCAAGGTGTTGAGATCAATTCCTGCTTCTAACTTTACCCTCCCCTTTCTATTTTCCCAACTTCTTTTTCCATTTCTTTTCCCTCTTCTATACCTACCCTCATTCCCCTTTTCTTTTCTCCCTTCTCTTTTCCCTTTCTAGTTACTATACTTAGACGATTTTAAAAAATGACGCATTTGTGGGTTGGAGGACTTGTGGATATTCACCTCCATCCATATTCCCATATCATGAGTTTGACCGATCTCCATGTTATTATGTACTTAACCATTTTTCAATCGCGGGTTCATGGGTTCAAGCTTGCATATTCCAAGTTCCGTGATATCCATTTTGCACCCAAAGATTCGTGATCTACATTATGACCGTCAGACTTGTTGCGGGTACCAATATCCTAAGTATCTCATTTCTCCTATTGAGTTTGATCGACCGTAGTGAAACACTTAGACTATTTTCGATCATTCACAACCATGAGTTGGCAGGTTCACAAAAGTTCCCAAATCCTAATTTCTCTCGTCCATCCCCACCACCTTTGTTCTTTTCCCAATACATATTTAGTATGGTTTAATGATAATAACTCATCATGCGGTTTCCATAAAGATCATCATTAATAAGCGTAGGGCTCGAGGGGATTTCGCATTAAACCACATTAAAGAACAATTTACCAAAGATTATAATATTATTATCTATCTCAAGAGTTCATTTCAAGTATTATCTGGTTAAAAGAACACTCTCGTCAACCTATTCCAGCAACAACTCGATAACATTTATGCGGTGATACATTGAATATTTTTGGGAGTGAAGACCAGAACTTTCAAGGTCCAGAGCATATTCATACTATTCATCTCCTTCTACTAAAAAAGAAGTGATATGGACATCCAAAATTGCTCGTGCAAGGTGTGTCCTTGAGGTTTTCAACTGCAAGGAACTGGTTTCATGGTGAGTTGAGAAATACATATCGGGTTAGCGAATCATAAAACTACATGATCGTTCCCCCATCTCTCTTTCAGTGCAAGTGTTTCATAAGATGTTGAAGCTCCCCGAGGCAACATTTACCTTCAAAGGAGAGGATTGCAGGGATTTCCTATAAAATCATGACAACGACTTGGACCTCTTGCCTGAGTTCTTGGAGAATCTCATGGTTGTCCCATAAGACATTACCAGGATTCAGGTCGAATCATTTAAAAACCCCTTTAAAAACCAGGACTCTTTATATTTTATATTTTACAGTTAAAGAGAAATCTATTTTCGATTGGGGAAAATTGATTTCCATTGAAATCTCCCAATTGTCACAGTACAAAAAAGACAAGAAATTCTTCATGACTTTTTATTTGGTGTTTGCGATAGCATATTGCCGTCAATTTCCAAAATTGTCTATCTGTAAGAGGGTGAAATGTGAACTTGATCCAATTACCTTCTGGTACCAAGCATTGTAGAGACACAGGACTTATTTGCATTTTATGAAGTTTACAATGATTTTGTTTCAGTTTTCAAAGGATTATTTTTTGGTAAATATACCCCCAGAATATCTGACCAGGAAAATAAATTATTGGATAAAAAGGGGACGTTAGAGCAGATAGAAAATCTTAATTTTATTAGGATTTTCGGCTCCAAGGAAAATACCTATTTTCTTCCATGCCATGTATCTGATAAAATGTTTATCATGAAACTAGAAAGGCAATATAATTTTTGGCTGCACTTTTTCCATGAGAAACGAAAAAATAAATTCATACCCTTACCCTTGAAAATTGGAGACTTTATATCCAGGAATATAAACAAAATTGATCAGTTTGCAAACCACTTCCACAATGTGAATATGAAATATGCTGAAAAGATAAAGGGGTTTGACCCTAATGGAATTTTCGTGGAACATATGCTGGCAATAATATTCAACAATCCATTTATTCATACTATTCTGAGTGAAGAAGAAGATAACAACTTAGGCGCTCATGCTCATAATGTTCATGACTTGGAAACAATACTTAGTACTAATGATTTTTATAAGAAGAAAGGAAAGGGTTCGAATGGGAATAACACCCAGTCCCAAACTATTACTCCCAAAACTACCACATCTTGGAGCACTGCTCCAACAACCTACCCAACCAATAAATTTATCAATAGTAGTTCTACCAGCGGAGGAGAAAATAATCCCCCTTTGGGAAAAATCGAGAGCTTGCATAAGCTTCCTATGAGAAAGAAGAGGAAGAAGACCACCAGATAGAAAATGGCATCACCATCTTTTCTCTTGAAGACATAGAGCTTGAGGCAGACATCGAGAACATTTTTACCACCATTGATCAACGGGGACACACAACCCATCAAAATTCATCATTAGAGATCATTGAGACTGAAATTTTCAATGAAGAAGAATCATTTGCTTTTCAGAGCACTGTCTTTGACAGGGAATCCAAGAAATTGATCATTGAAAAAGGTGATATGAAGAATAATAAAGGAAAATCTTGTTCATAGGTTGACCTAAGAGATATGCGGCCTTCCCATATTTCTAAAATTCACAAAGCAACTGGGGATGCTCTGAATGACTCCATTGGTGGTCTAGAAGCAGAAAACACAAAGTTTAAAGAAAGGATCAAGGAACTGGAAGATGCCTTAATGCCTCTTCCACTTCATTCCATTCCTTTGACAATAGTCAGACCCACCAAACCCGCTGCTAAATTGAAAGGATATTCAAGCCTACTTACATCATCCAGAAGCTATGTAGAAAGAAACATTAAGAAAATAATGGCATCGATCACAGAGGCATGGAAAATTTTGAAAAAAAATGTTTCTTTTGGCTCGAGGACGCATGCATTCCATGAGTATTTGCAATCTGACCTGAAGAATGAAGAAGGTTTTTTCCTTGATGTTGTACTACCCTTTGGAAATAAAATTCCAAAATGATAAAACTAAGGAGAAGAGAGGAGGATTTACCCTCCCCAATTCTGATAAAACAGTTGAATGCGTGCTAGAAAGAAAAGATAAAAAAAATTGAATAATATTGTTCAAGTGTGGAGCCAATATATATCAAAGAGGGAAGAACTATTCAAGAGGTTCACAGAGATAGACTTAGCCGAAAATACTAACGAAGTATAAGACCCTGAACTAATTCTCAACTCAATGTTCCTAACAAAGCCACAATTTGACGAACAAGTTGAGATTTTTAAAGGGTTGTCAGCTGAAAAGTTCTATGGTATACTTGAATATGATGAAGAAGACATAGACAATTGGATAGTGGACTACTCCATGAAAAATGAGGACATTGAGGAAGAATTACATGGTATTTCCCTTGATTTGAGAAACTTGGAGGGCGAGTTGTTCAACATCAAAATCCGGCATGAGATAAACGTGGCGCAAATGAAGAATTATATTGAATAATGGTTCAAGAAAGAAATCGATAAAGTGACCAACGAGGGGCAAGAAACAATTGAGATGGTTTCTATAACCATTAATGAAGACAATAAAAGGACATCAACAAGAAAGTGAATACACGAGAGACCATCATAGTAAGTTTATGCTTATCACATATTTCTTTCTTTATCAGTTCTTTCATCCAGTTACTCTGCTTCTTTGACTAGAAAGGTTTAATCGAAGTCTAATAACTTCTCTTTTTCTTCTTTCCAGGTCTTACTGTTCTTTTACCACCAACCATCCTCCTTCTATAAGCTTAATTCCTGTGTATATTTGTTTTATGGTCCACAAGAGCCCCTATCCCAGTCCTTAGGACAAACGCGTTTTAAATTTTGAAGAATATGTAACATACTATATATTTTAGAAATTTTAAGAGAGCTATTTCGGGATCAGTTTTGACTGTTCTTTGTAACTCTGAGTTTTGAGTATAAAGTATTTGAGATTGATCTATCATTATCTTTATTTGGGATTCCCATGTGTCCACTCAGTTAAATTTCTCTTATGCATGCAAATCATCTTCTTTTTTATTTTATGTGATCAAAAATCTCTATTTTAACTATGATGGATGTGAGGAAATTTTGCTTATCTATTTTAAATGTATGAAGTGTGTGGTTCGTGGTCATTTCTCATGAATTTTTTTTAAAAAGAAAAGAAAAAATTTTCCTTTTATTTGCAATCTTTTTATTTATTTTATTATCACGACAGACTTCCGCAACGTCCCATATTATGAAGATCTAGAGCCCCAAGAAAATCTTAAAGTAAAGAGGAGTACCACCTCTATAAAAATGCAAGGGGATTTTCATCCTCGTGAGGTTTTCATTTCGGTCCTAACGGATTCAAGCGTCAACATTTTTGGTGACCATATTGGAGAATGAACTGAAATTTGGAATCTAGTCTAGCATTTTTTGAAAATATATGACTTTTCCCTAGGCTGATCAACCCCACTTGGAAATTGGATTGAACAATCAATGAAGCATCTTACATCATCTATACAATCTGGTAATAACAACATCTGAGATCCGAGAAGATTTAGATAGGTCCTGGAAGATATTAGTCCAAGAAGAAGAAAGAGAAATTCTCCAGAGACAAAGGCGAGACGAACAAAAAGACTGAAGAAACCAAAGGCTAGCTAGAGCCACATAAGGACAAGGTCGATATTGTTGCTAGATGAATACAAAGGACCCATTACCAAAAGTAAAATCAAGCAACTATGTGTTCTAAGAAGTGGAAGTTGTGGCCCCCGGGGGGCATCTCAATTGGCAAGTGCTGTGAAAATGAAGTTCCATGAGGTTTCGAGTTCAATTCCCCCCGGCTTACAATGTGTGACATGTAAGGGGATTTGTGGGAACACCTGGAGGTTATAGTGGTAGCAGTTGGATAACACGTCCATGTGTAACGCGAGCACGTGCCCAACTAGTTGCCGATTCCTCCAGACATTAAAAAAAAAAAGAAAAAAAAAGAAGTGGAAGTTGTGTTCCTGGAACATCTGTGGATATGGCAGAAACAAATGAACAACTATGAGATGAATTGCATGAAGAGAGACAAGGAGGTGGAATAAATGTTGCAATAAATCAAGAAAAGCTAAGATTCGAAACCAAATAAGGGTAAGAGATTCCCCTATAAATATCCTAGGTGAGCAACATGATCTCCTTGTTCTCCCTAAGGGTACCTTGAAGGAATTTTCTGGAGACAAAAAAATCGATGCAAAAAGACACCTTCATTTATTTCTTGATGTTTGTGATTTTCACCGTGTTGTGTATGACGATGTCATGGTTAGGTTATTTTTGCAAACCTTATCGGGAAGAGCATGTGAATCGTATATTACATTACCCAGTAGATCAATTCACTCATTTAATGACCTTGAAGCCATGTTCCTGACTATGTTCACCCCTTGTTGGCAGTAGGCTGAAGTGGAAAGAAGGACGATCGTGGGGAAAGAAAGTGTGCAAAAAGAGAAGCAACAACTGGAAGTAAATGCAGCATGCGTGCATGTAAGAAAGCATGCACAAGGAAAGAAACTGTTGGATGGAGGAACAACACGCGCACATGGGAGGAAGACCTAACGTCGATAGGGTTAGGGTTTTGGTAACGAATTGTAATGGCTGAAGAGCCAAATATGTATAAATACCGATACTGAGGTATTGTGGAGGAGTTCTGTAATTTTCGAGGTATTTTGTAGTTGTTTCGATTTAGTTAGTAGTTGGCTTTGCATTATCATAGATATGTATGAGTTGATGCGATATGCAATGTTTTGGTATGAACTATTTTGTAAGTTGTTGAGCTAGAGGAGAGGAGAGAAGGTAGATCTTGAGGATTAGATCATAAGCTGAGGAGCCTGGTGCGATCTAGTTCGCCTCATATAGATCTTACCCATCTGAGGAGAATTGTAAGTGTGCGACGTTGTAGATGCAGAACTACCATAATAAAAGAGCCGAGAGCCAAATCTTTGTGGAGGTAGCCCAAGAGGGGGTGAACCATGTTAATATATGTGTAATGTGATGAATGCATGCATATATTTATCCTCTTTTTAGTAGTTAAATATTGTGCTTAATGAATGAATGGGTTATTATATTGCTATGAAATATGGTTGCGTTATTAAGGAAATAAGTTGTTGAAGGTAATGCATAGTCACGAATAACAGTAGGTTACAATCACAGGTTATAGTAAATGGCTCTGAATATAGATCTCATATCTCATACTCAATCATGGGTTGTAAACACCTGAGTCTTACAACCACCCATTAAAGCTATCTCAGGTGAGACTGTGCAATGCATTATGTGTGATGTGTTGCCTTCTGGTTTACTAAGAGGGCCAATAGTTTTAGAGGCTTTGTTGGAAACCCGAAAGACATGAACCCTGGGTCAATAATAAGCTCATAATAGAGGAGAATAACCAAAAAATGGTTCCATTTCCGTTGGTAGGAACAAAGGTGGATTGAGTAGCTGAGATAGGTTGAGAGAGGAACGAGCAAAGAAAATAAGAGAGAAATGAGTCATTAGAAGGGAATGCTGAGACTGTGGAACCGTACGAAAGTAGAAATCGAAAGCTAGTTGAGAACCAAAGAGCTAGAGTTTTCACAGAAAGACAATATAAACCCTAGAATAACACCTTGCAAATATTTGGACAAATACGTGTTTACTGATTTACACGAAATCTTTTTCTGTGACTTTCCACAATTATTGCAGAAGTGGATACTAAGGTTGAAGGATAACCATGTTACGAACCAGATTCAACAGTTAGACTGGACCCCAATACAGATTGAGCAGTTACAACAGGTGAACAACAAGTTCACCCACGCATTAGACTTTTGGCTTGACAACATTGTGGCAGGCTTCATAACAAAGTTAGCAGTTGACACATCGAAGTCATACAGTGCAACATAGCACAAATTTCTACACGGACCTCGAGGAAGGTACATTCGATCACTGTATACTTCTATTAATATACTGCTATATAAAAAATGTGTAATGACAATGGAATCAGACAACTAAACTTCCCTGCGTGCATGAGGGAAGGGGGGAAGCACTAACAGACAGAGGAGGAATGGAAGGAGGTAAGGATAAGGGAAAGAAAGAGGAGGAACCCTTGGAACCGATCATGACGAAAAACAACCAGATCAAGTGGATCTTGGCATCAACAAGAAGGACGTGTAGTGGATTACCCTACCAATACAAGGTGAATACCAAGAAGAGAGTCATAGCCGCGAGGGAAGTCTTGGTGAGTGATGAGGAAGAGGTAGAGGATCTCCGGGCTGTGGAGAATATTGAGGAAATCCTGTGTGCAACATATGAAAGGAATATGAGAGGTCCAAGAGTAGGAGGAGAAGGCAACCATCCTATCCATATTAATTTCAGTGTGGAACCCATAAACCCATGTGCGACTAATACACCAAAGAAAACACCACCGTTTAGACAACCGAAGTTCAGAGGAAGTTTGACACTAGGAAGTACATCTACATAAGGAGAAACAACTAGAGGATCCAGTCCATGCAGTAGTATTCAAGTATCTACAACACACGGAGGAGGTAGTAGTTCATTATTCAGAATGGAGGGACACGATCCCACCATCAGGTTACCAGAATTTCGGGGAGAAGCAACATAAGACCCTGAAAAGAACTTGTTCATTTGTGAAAAGATATGGGAAGAAAAACAAATCATTGATGAATATACCAAACTTACGCAGCTAGCTATTACGCTAAGAGATCGTGCACTAGACTGGTACATGAGTCTAGACACAAACAGTTCCCTGGGGACGACAAGGACAATGGACAACATTAAGAAGTTATTAATAAACGATTTCCAGAATCTAAGCTCAGAGGATCAGTACATGAATGAGATGATCGAAATAAGACAGAAACCATTAGATTTTGTATGGGAGATCGATCAAAGATTCAAGGGATTGAAGGGAAAGTTAAAATATCTCATGACGAATATGCAACATCGATACCTGTTTGTCAACTCACTACTCCCACACTTAAAATACCCCTTACGACAAAAGAAACTTCAGACGTAGGCAGAGGATTTGCAGGCAACCTTGCAACTGGAAGAGAACCAGTACCAGCAGACAAACCCAACTATCGAAGTATTGAAGGAGGATTTGAAGAATCTAACATTTTAGTTGAACCAAAATAAGAACAAGGACAAACGAGAATCCGTTTTGTGTACCACATGCAGGACAAAAGGACACCATAAGAATGAATGCCCAACGTTCGCATAGTATATGGAAGCAAGTATGCTGAATCAATTACCACTGGGAGGACTGTGGTGCGAAATCTGCAAAAAACTAGGTCACGACCCTTATCACTGCACGATGATGAAAAAATACCAGACAATCCCAAAGAGTTCATATTGCACCTTTTGTAAGTCAGTGGGCCATGATGATAAATATTGCAGAACTATGGAGCTGATGTGAGAAAGGACATCAGATGCATACATAGTACAAGCTGAGATGATGACTGGGCAAGCAACTCCACAGTTCAATCCAGTCCCAGCTCCATACAACACTGTACAACAACAATATAATATTGTGCAACAACCATACACTAACACACAACCACAGTACAACCTGGCACGACCTTAGTACAATACCGTGTGGTATAATTAGGCACCACAGTATAACGCGTCGAGAGGCGATCGAGAAGGATACAGAGGAGGAGGATGAGCTAGAGGAGGTTTCAGACGAGGTATATGACCAATCACATGTCACAATTGTCAACAACTAGGAAATTATGCACGGGAATGTCCACTACCACCAACAACTTGTATGTATTGTCGTGCATTAGACCATGATACAGAGAAATGTCTAACCTTACTAGTAAATATTCAGGAAAAGAGGAATCAAAACAACCAGAATGTTTAGTGGATCTCAATCAAAGCAAGGGATGAAGGATAGAACATCAACACAGTCACTCATGGAGGAGCTAAAACAGGAAATGATGCAGTTCGACAGGAACCAAAACAAAATTAGCGGGTGAAGAAGAACACTGAACCAAAAAAGTAGTTCAACACGCAGAAGGAGAAGGAGATATTCAAGCAAGCCAAACAAGAATTTCATAAGGAGGACATGCCGTCGACTTCAACTGCGCAACAAGACAAGGAAGCACCAGAATACAAGATACCTCCATCATTGGATCATACCAACGGGATGCAACCCATGGGACAAGTAAGTACAATTAATGGATTTTTGAAATCATGTGTAAAGGTATTAAGTGATCCCTCATCTATGAAAATATTGCAAAACATACTAGAAAAATGTAGCAACGAGACAAAATAAAAGCTAGAACCAAAAATAATTAATCACCTACACACAAGAAGAAGAACAAGTAGAGAATTTAGACTGAATGATAACATTAGGGATTTCAATATGGGAGACATAATACTAAATCTAGGATCAGAAGTGAGTGTATTACCAAAGAAGACATGGAAATGCATGGGAGAGCCAACATTAGGATACTCACCTATTCAATTGAAACTAGCAAACTAGCATAGAGTCCTACCAATTTGTAGACTGAAAGAAGTGATAGTATATCTTGATAGAGTACACACTAAAGAAGACTTTGAAGTCATTTAAATAGTGGACGACACGAGCCCATATCCAACAATGCTTGGTCTGGATTGGGCATTTGACAACCAAGCCATAATCAATTTGAAAACTAGGAAAATGACATTTGAGTCTGGATAATATGGGGTCATCACACCATTAGACCCATCAGAAGGGGAGAGGTTTGTAGAACCTACTTGCCTAGACTTAGAGTAAATCGGCCAATTGTATAGAAAAATTGTGCGCGATGAGGATTATGTAAACCCTACTGCAGATGGGCTACTCATTTGGTGGATCATTACTTCATGTGCAACAAACTCAGACACCGGTTTAGAGAACTGGCAGCAGAGGATACACGAAGTATCCAAGTGAAGATGTGAAAGAATAGATCGCACAGTAAGATGGGTAGGCACATAAATCAGGGAACCGCCCATTTTCCACGGACTAAATGATTTGGAAACATTCTTGACATAATACGAAGACGTAGTGTTAGATAACTAGAGGCTATTATCACTTGAATTAGCACTCAAGGCCACACCCAAAAGATGGTGGGGTGCACACAAGGAGACAATCACAGATTGGTACCAATGTAAGCAGTTACTGCGCATAAGGTTCGGCGCAGAACATAAAAACAACAAACAATAGAAGTATGAAGGACAAGGGAAACCAACAAAACACTTGGAGAAGTGCAGAGCATTGTGGAAAATGACACCCCTAGAGGAATGACCTCATTACTTCATACACACTCTAGATGTCATACCAACGAATTGGTATACAGACCAGGAATTGCGTAAGGGAACTACGACCTGGATGATATTTCAACATAATTCGAACATGAGAACCCCAACATAGATGTAGCCCTTAAATAGATAAGAGGAGTAATATTCATCAAATAACCAGAGATAGAACTAATCACAGAAGAACAGTATCAGAACAAATAGACAGTCAAGGACCTGTTGGCATGTTACCATGTAGAGGAGGAAGCACTGAATGAAGATGATCCGTGCGATATTCAGATCGAAGAAGTAGAAGGAGAAAGAGATGTGGAAGGCCCACCCATAGAACCCAAAGTCATTTCCGCACCGATCAAGGTAAAGAAAGTTAACATCGGGACAACTGAGCAACCCAAAATGATTAACATTGGAGATTACTAGGATGAGAAAACAGTAGAAAGCATCACATAGTTGTTGCGCGAATACAGTGACCTCTTTCCCACAACATTCATAGAGATGAAGGGTATATCTAGAGATCTAGGAGAAATGAAGATACCACTCAGACCTGACGTGAGACCTATTAGACAACGACCCTATAGATTGAACCCAATATATAAACAGAAAGTCAAATCTGAGATCAACAGGATGCTCGAAGCCGACATCATAGAACTAGTTGAGGAGTTAGAATGGATAAGCCCAATGGTAGTATAGGACAAGAAACAAGGAGGGATCAGGATATGCATCGAATTAAGGAAGTTGAATGATGCATTCTTACATGACCCATTCCCTACACTGTTCACAGATGAAGTGTTAGAGAATGTGGGAGGACATGAAACTTACTGATTCACTAATGGATTCTTAGGCTATCATCAGATTAAGATAGCACAGGAGGACATATACAATACCATGTTTGCGATAGAATGGGGATATTATCAGTACATAGTCATGTCGTTTGGACTGAAGAATGCACCAACAATATTCTCCAAAGTGGTCATCGCAACATTTAAAGAATTCATCCATCAATTTCTGGAAGTATACCTGGATGATTGGACAATCTATAGTCTATTTAAAAACCATGTGGAAATTTTATGGCTGATGTTAGAAATATGTAGACAATGCTAGATATCATTGAATATAAAGAAATGCATATTTGGAAAACTGTTTGGGATACTATTAGGTCATATAGTATGCAAACAAGGTTTATTAGTAGATCCGACAAAGATCACAGTCATTGTTGACTTGCCAACACCAAAAACAGTCCGTCAGCTAAGAGTGATGTTAGGACACACATGATAGTATAGGAAATTCATCAAAGGATATGCACAGGTCACAACACCATTGGAAAATATGCTAAGGAAGGATACAAAGTTTCAATGGAATGACGAGTGTTAACACAGTCTAGATACCTTGAAGGAAAAGATGGTTACCGCGTCGATATTAGTATTTCTAGACTGGGAGAAGACATTCCATGTGCATGTAGATGAATCAACGATAGCACTTGGAGCTATATTGGCATAGCCAGGAGAGGGAGATTTGGATCACTCGATAGCATTTGCAAGCAGAAAGCTATCAGACTCAAAACAGAACTATAACACTACAGAAAGAGAAGGCCTAGCCATGGTCTATGCACTACAAAAGTTCAGGCATTACTTATTGGGAAAACACTTTAATATGTTCACAGATCACTCAACCCTAAAATACCTAGTCAATAAGCCAGTGTTGGGGGGGAGAATCTGTCACTAGTTACGACTATTCCAAGAATTTGACTTTGAAGTAATAATAAAGCCAGGCAAATTGAACGCAGGACCTGATCACCTATCAAGGGTCACAAATGGAGAAGAACCTACGAATCTCAAAGACAACTTTCCGGATGCACAACTATTCTTAGTATAGATTGATGATGAATACTTCGTAGACATCATTCAGTACTTGAGTACAGGTACTGCGCCGCAATAATATAGCACTGCGCAGAAGAAAAACTTGGTAGTCCGCGCAACCGACTATCAATTGATTGCAGGGCATTTATATAATATGGGCGCAGATAACATCTTGCGAAGATACGTGTTAGAACACGAAATACCAAGAGTCTTAGAAAAATCCCATGAGGGAATAGTAGGATGGAATTATGCAGGTAAATCTATCGCGCAGAAGGTATTTCACGCAGGACTATGGTGGCCAACAATCCACAGAGACTCAAAGGAGTATTGTCATGGATGTGATTTCTGTCAAAGGGTAGGAAAACCCAATAGAAGGGAAAAGATGCCATTACGACCACAAGTAACATTATAGGCATTTGAAAAGTGGGCAATAGACTTTGTGGGACCAATCAACCCACCCGCAAAAAGAACAGGGGCTCGATACATTATCACCACGATGAAATATTTAACAACATGGGTGGAAGCCGCACCAGTAAAAGATTGCAGCGCAGAAACAACAATGCATTTTTTGTTTGAACACGTAATCACCAGATTTGGGTGCCCAAGATTTTTGATGAGTGACCAAGGCACGCACTTCATAAATAGCACCATCCACGGGATGAATGAAGAGTTTGAAGTCCATCATCAGAAGAACACACCATATCATCCACAGACAAATGGCATAGTGGAAGCCTTCAAAAAAGTTTTGGAGAACGCACTGACAAATATCTGTAACGTCAATAGAGATGACTGGGGCCTCAAAGTACCAATAGTATTATGGGCATACAGGACTACATGAAAAATTTTGATAGGGCACACACCATTTAAAATGGTTTATGGCCAAGAAGCAGTGGTGCCATTAGAATTCTTAGTACCAAGCTTGCGCGTAGCAACCATCACACAAATGACCGAACGAGGCACATTAGAGGTGAGACTGAATCAATTACTGACCATGGAGGAAGACCGAATCTTAGCAAGATTCCACCAACAAGTTCATAAGGCCAGAGACAGGGCTTGGCACGATAGACACATCAAGAAGAAAACGTTCAAGGAAAGAGATCTAGTATTGATGTATGACAACAAATCATTTCAGCACCCAGGAAATCTCAGAATGCATTGGTTAGGACCATACGAGGTAAAATATGTCACAGATGGAGGAGCTATACATTTAAGAGATTTAGCAAGCATAGAACTCAAAGGAATGATCAATGGGAGCCGACTAAATCTGTATAAGGACAGTCGACCATCCACCGCGCAGTAAAAAAATATAAATAAAAAAATAATCGAAAAGAACAAAAAGGAAACAAAACCAAAGAGAACTCAATGCGCCAGAGGTAGAAAGGCCACACAAGTTTAGAAAAACAAATTCGACAAAGGATAACGGTCACATCCAAAGGGAAAAAAGTGGGAAAAGCAGAGCCGACAAAAGCAGGTTAGCACCACAGTTGACTTGTTTGATAAAGCAACGCAACTTTGGACTAGGTTGGAGGAGGATCCACAGGTCCAACGATGGGACAAGGAAGAGGAAAGGATCAATGAAGCGATCAAAGAGCTCAAGCAAAAACAAAAGACAATACCAATCCTAGAATGATTCAAAGGGACACAGGAGATGAGGAAGCTGCAGGTATAACTCATCACTACGCAAACACAGAAACAAGAGCGTCAGGATCAAATGGAGCCATTGCAAGAGCGGGTAGCAGAAGTAATGGAACAAGCAGAGGAAGCTAAGACACAGATACCACAAACCTAGGAAGAATGTGCCGGATTGATCAATGATGAAGTGGAAGTCCAGGTAGTGGACAAAATCAAGGAGAATATCGTGCAGGCATTGACACAAGCAGCAGAGCTCAAGGAAAATTTCCAGATGATCACCAAGGAGATCGAGGAAGCTCAGAAGGATTAGGTGGCTCGGGACGAGCCATGTGTCAGTTTTGGGGGCCTATTGGTAGTAGGTCGAAGTGGAAACAAGGATGATCATGGGGAAAGAAAGTGTGCAAAAAAAGAAGCAACAACTAGAAGGAAACACAACATGCGTGCATGCAAGAAATCGTGCACAAGGAAAGCGACAACTGGATGGAGGAACAACACGTGCACATGGGAGGAAGACCTAACGTCGATAGGGTTAGGGTTTTGGTAATGAATTGTAATGGATGAAGAGCCAAAGATGTATAAATACCGATACTCAGGTATTGTGGAGGAGTTCTATAATTTTCGAGGGATTTTGTAGTTGTTCTGATTTAGTTAGTAGTTGGCTTTGCATTATCATAGATATGTATTATTTGATGCGATATGTAATGTTTTGTTATGAACTATTTTGTAATATTTTGAGCTAGAGGAGAGGAGATAAGGTAGATCTTGAGGATTATATCATAGGCTGAGGATCATGGTGCGATCTAGTTCGCATCATATAGATCTTACCCATCTGAGGAGAATTGTAAGTGTGCGATGTTGTAGATGCAGAACTACCATAATAAAAGAGCAGAGAGCCAAATCTTTGTGGACGTAGCCCAGGAGGGGGTGAACCACGGTAATATCTATGTAATGTGATGAATGCATGCATATATTTATCCTCTTTTCAATAGTTAAATATTATGCTTAATGAATGAATGGGTTATTATATTGCTATGAAATATAGTTGCACTATTAAGGAAATAAGTTGTTGAAGGTAATGCATAGTCACGAATAACAATAGGTTACAATCAAAAGTTATAGTAAGTGTCTCTGAATATAGATCTCATATCTCATACTCAATCCTAGGCTGTAAACACCTAAGTCTTACAACCACCCATTAAAGCTATCTTGGGTGAGACTGTGCACCGCATTCTGTGTGTTGTGTTGCCTTCTAGTTTACCAGGAGGGACGATAGTTTTAGAGGATTTGTTGGAAACCCGAAAGACATGAAACCTGGGTCAATAAGAAGCTCAGAATAGAGGAGAGTAACCAACACCCCTCTAATTTATTATCATACCCTTCTCACTGATTTCACCCAGATTGGTTCGAGGAAGAATAAAAGAATACAAGATTTTAATATTAGGTTTAATAAAACTTTGAGTAAGATTCCAAAAGTTAAAAGATCGAATGATCCAGTCGTACTCGGTTGTTATAAGATTGCAATGCCCCCGAATGTGAAATATGCTCTCAGAACATCCCGGATGGATACTTTGGAAGAAGCAATGACTAAAGCCACAAAGATGGAAGAAATTATGATTGAAACGGGTGCCAACCCCGACATTTTACTGGGAAAAGTACAAAGGAAACTAGGAGGATTAAGTATTTATAATCAAGGAGCCTCTAGTTCAAGAAAGAATGAAGAATTCATGCCACAAATGACTCAAAATCAAACAATTGGAGGAGGATATTTCAAGGGAACCATACCAGTTGTGAAGGTAGACCCTGTGGCGACACAAGAAACCAAGAAAGAATTGAAATTGCATAAATGAATATAACTATCAAGCAAATGCAGAACGAGATAACTAAACTAAGAAGGGGGGATAATTATATGGAAAATATGAGAATTCCGGTCCCAGAGAAAATAAGGAACCCTCCCCAAGAAAACAGAGTGAGGTTTGAAAACATGGATAATCCGAAAAGACCAAGGGTTCCCAAGAATTATACTCCCAATGCAGTTTTTCTGGATGATGTATATGATGAGAAAATGCTTGAGCAAGAGAACCATTACTCACCTGATGAAAGTTCTAAAACTGTATAGATGGACGGATGCGAGACATCCATGTATATATTTGAAGAAGGTGAGAATGACCCCAACTCACAAGAAAACATCACCCATACAAGAGGACTTGTAAATAGATCCAAGAATAAGAATGATTTTGAAAAAGAAAATAAAAAAGACAGAAAAAAAAATGAGAAAAGGGAAAATGAGAAAGTGACAGATAGTGTTGGAAGTAAAAAGCAACACCTGACATCAAACTCCACTCAGATGACATACAATGTTGTAGAGGACTTAAGTAAATTAAGGATAATTCTGCCTTTTATAGAAGTGGTGAAGATTCCCCAACAAAGGGAAAACAATTTGAGATTGTTGGATGATCCATACGAAAAATCAGAAGCTATTGTTACCAATCCGAAACAAAGCTAGAACCAATCAACTGCCAAGATGAGAGGTAAAATTCCTCCCTTTTATATTTCAATTAAAAACCATGATGTTGCACTTCATAATTGTTTAGTTGACACTGACGTGACCAATAATATCATGCCACTAGTGGTCATGGAGGTATTGGGTATGAAATGTACCAAATATTATGAGACTAGTGAAAGTATATATGCAATTGATTCTAGAAAAGAGCTAGCTTATGGAGAAATCAAGGAATTTTATGCTTGGATCATGACTACCCCCCATATTATTATGGTTTTCAATATTATCGTGGTAGACCTTCCTCCAACATATGGAGTTGTTCTAGGAAGAGATTGGTCATTCATGATCAGAGGATATATAATGAATGATGGAAGTTGCATGATGCTTCCAAGAAAAGAAGGAGCCATGATTAAGGTGCCCCATGAACCCAGGAAACCCTTCTCTTTCAAAAATAAGGATAATGAGTTAATGGAAGATTATATAGACACTGGGATTGGAAACTATGCTATCCTAGACATGAAACATATTGAAATCCTAGAGAAATTTCAAGATACGGAGAATCAAGAATATCTGTTTAAAGGTTATTGGAGGATGTCATTCGATGGAGCTTGCTTAATATCTAAGAGTGGAGTTGGAATTGTCCTTGTAAATCCATAAAATATTATGCATCCACATGCTATTAGAGTTGAATTTGCATGTACTAATAATGAGGTAGAATATGAAGCTTTGATTCAGGGGATGATTCTTTCATAAGAAATTAATATAGAACATATAATTGTGACTGACGACTCTGAGTTGGTGATTAATCAGGTCACTCAGAGGTATAAAATCAAGAAGGAAAGACTCAAGTTATATTTAAAAAGAGTTAACGAATTGATGGAATCTTTCAGTTCTTTCAACATGTCCTTCATTCCAAGGGAAAATAATCATAATGTAGATTCATTGGCCTTGGCGGCCTCATTGTCAAACCTAGATGATATATAAAGTAAACCATCTTTTCAAGTAGAAAGAGAATTTCAACCTTCTATACCCGACAACATGGAATATTTGCAAGTGTTTGAGAATGATGAACAATTGGAAATTTTTTTGTTGAATGACGATGATGATGAAGACAATCACATGTCTATCGTCCCAGAATATTGCATTCAATTTGAGTCTCTTTTTACGAAAGATGATCATGCTAAGAATCTCCTGGAAGAAGTTTCACTTCGAAAAGTGCAAGAAATAAGAAAGGTCAATATTGGAATGGATAGTTCCCAAAAATATGTCAATTTGGGAGTTGATTACACCATTGAGGAATTTGATCAATATGTGGCATTTTTTAAAGAATATCTTGATGTGTTCGCATGGAATTATGATGATTTGAAATCTTATGACAAAACACTATTTCAACATATCATTCCTTTGAGATAAGAAGCAAAGCCGATCAAACAAAAAATAAGGATGATGAACCCCAAATTGAAACCTCTGGTAAAGATTGAAATGGAGAAATTAAAGAAGACCAGAATAATATATCCCATTAGACATTCTGATTGGTTTTGAAACCTTGTGATAGTAATAAAGAAGATCGGGGAAATCCAGATGTGTGTGGATTTCAAGGATCTTAACAAAGAAAGCATAAACGATAATTATCATTTACCTAAAATGGAGTTTCTTCTCCAGCAAGTCACGTGATCATCTTGTATGTCCATGTTGGGTGTTTTTTCTGGATATAATAAAGTCTTGGTTGTTGAGGAATACAAAGCAAATAAAACATTCATAACACCTTGGGAGACATATGCATATGCTAGGATGCCCTTTGGTTTGAAGAATGTTGGAGCCACATTATAGAGGGCCATGGATCATGCATTTAGTGGGTTGATAGGAAAATTCATGGAATATTATCAATATGACTTGAAAATACATTCAAAAACAAGGGGTGATCATATCCATCACTTGAGAAAAGTTTTTGATAGATGTATATTATATGGTGCCTCTCTAAATCCAAAGAAATGTCTATTCATTGAAACTCAAGGAAAACTATTGGGCCACATTAAGTGAAAGGAAGGGATTTATATAGATCCAGAAATAGTTAAAGAAATAAATGAAATCAACCCTCAACATCCAAGAAATGAGTTCAATCATTTTTTGGCAAGATCAATTTTGTGCGAAGGTTTGTTCCTGACAATGCAAGTATTATGAAGTCGATCAATTTATTGTTGAAAAAAGGGAAGAGGTTTGAATGGACAACAGATACTCAAGAAGTTTTCAATAATATCAAAGGAGAAATCACCACAACTCCAATCCTCATTAGTCCAAAGTGTCAAAGGGATTTCATCATCTATTCGTTTGCTACAGAAACAATTGTTGCATCTGTTCTTGCTCAAAGAAATAACAAGGGTGAAGAACTCCCAATCAGTTTCATGAGAAAAACCTTGCATGGCTATGAATTGAGGTATTCAGAACTGGAAAACCAAGCCTTGGATCTTGTGAAAGCGGTGGTGCACTTTCAGACATACATACTAAATTCTCATGTCATTGCTTATGTTCCATCCTCACCAGTAAATATGATTTTGAATAGACATTTGAGAGAAGGAAAATGGGATAACTGGTTGGCAAAGATCCAAGAATATGATATTGAAATTAAACCTTTAAAGGATGTCAAAGGAAAAGGTTTATGTAAGCTCATCGCAAATAGTTATTCTATGGATGGAATGATTTCAATTTCAGTAAGAGAACCATTGGCTGATTCTATATGGTACAAAGACATTGTATTCTACTTGAGGTCCCAAAATTTTCCTGTCACCATGAACCCCAAAGAGTGAAGAACATTGAAGATGAAGGTAAATCAATATGTGATGATTGTTGATATACTGTTTAGAAGGAACTATGATGGTATATTACTGAGATGTGTTGATTAAAACTAAGCCCAAGAACTAATGAAAGAGTTCCATGAAGGAATATGTGGTGGAAATTTTGCACCTACTATCACCGCCCATAAGATAATAAGAGTTGGATTTTATTGGCCATCAATTTTCAGAGACTCATATTCCACAATAAGGAAGTGTGTATCATGCCAACAATTTTCACATAAAATGAAGAGATCAGTGATGTTGTTACAACCCATAACTGTAGAACAACCATTCTCTCAATGGGGACTTGATGTCGCCAGGCTGATAAATCCAAGGTCAAGCAAGGGACACATGTATATTCTAACCGCTATAGATTATTTTACAAAGTGGCCAGAGGTAGTGAAATTAAAAAATACTGATTCCAAAGAGCTAATTAAGTTTCTCAAAGATAATATTATGTCAATATTCGGTGTCCCGAATAAATTTATCACTGATAATGGTTCGATTTTCATCGGTTCAAAGTTTACAAAATTTTGTGGAGAATATGGAATTATTGTGGGGAAATAATCAAACTATTATTTGCAAGGAAATGGTCTCGTAGAATCCACAAATAATACACTCATTTAGATATTGAATAAGATTATTGACAAGAACCAAAGGAATTGGCATTTGAATTTAACCGATGCATTGTGGGCAAGAAAAACGACTCCAAAGGACAACACTGGGATGCCCTTGTATACATTGCTTTATGGGAAAGAAGAAAAAATGCCAATTAGCCTCTAACTCAATGCCTTGAATTTCTCAGTTAATACAAAAGATGTAGAAGACAGTTCACCTATCCAAAGGAGAATTAATCAGTTGTTGATATTGGAGGAAGAAATAAGTAAAGCCCTTAATAGAACTTCTCAGAGACATCAAAGTATCAAAATATATTTTGATCAGAGCGCAACTGTAAAGAATTTTCATAAGGGAGAACTCGTGTTACTTTGAAACAAAGACAAGGAGAAACAAAATCCTAATTTCTCTCGTTCATCCCCACCACCTTCGTCTTTTCCCAATATGCATTTAGTATGGTTTAATGCTAATAACTCATCATGTGGGTTCTGTAAAGATCGTCATTAGTAAGGGAAGGGATCAAGGAGATTTCCCATTAAAACGCATTAAAGCATGATTTTCCAAATATTATATATTGTTATATATCTAAAGAGTTCATTTCAAGTATTATCTGGTTAAAAAAACACTCTTGTCGACCTATGGTAGGAACAACTTGACAACAGTTCTGCAATGATACTTTGAATATTTTTGGGTGTGAAGACCAGAAATTTCAGTGGTCCAGAGCGTATTCATACTATTCATATCCTTCTACTAGAAAATAAGTGATCTGGACATCCGTAATTGATCGTGTAGGGTTTGTCCCTAAGGTTTTCAACTGCAAGGAACTGGTTTCATAATGCATTGAGAAATACATGTCGAGTCAACGAATCATACAACTACATGATCATTCCCCCATCTCTCTTTCACCGCAAGTGTTTCGTAAGATGTTGAAGCTTCCTGAGCCAATACTTACCTTTAAAGGAGAGGATTGCAGGGATTTCCTAAAAATGCATGACAACGACCTTGACCTCTTGCTCAAGTTCTTGGAGAATCACGTGGATGTCCCAGAAGACATTACCAGGATTTAGGTCAACTCACTTAAAAACCCCTTTCGGGAAATTGCGTGGTTGTTTACCAAGCTGACATGCCAAGAAAGCACTTCCACCATTTCCCGAATGATTCTTTATATTTTATATTTTACAGTTAAAGAGCAAGTTATTTTCGATTGGGGAAAACTGATTTCCATGGAAATCTCCTCCGAATTGTCACAGTACAAAAAAGACAATAAATTATTCATAGCTTCTTATTTGGTGTTTACGATAACATATTGCTCTCAATTTCCAAAATTTTCTATCTGTAAGAGGGTGAACTGTGAACTTGATCCAATTACCTTCTGGTACCAAGCATTCTAGAGACACAAGGTTTCTTTGCATTTTTATGAAGTTTACAATGATTTCATTTCAGTTTTCAAAGGAATATTGTTTGGTAAATATATCCCCAGAATATCCGACCAGACAAATAAATTCTTGGATAAAAAGGGGACGTTAGAGCAGATGGAAATTCATAATGTTATCAGAATTTTCGGCTCCAAGGAAAATCCCTCGTTTCTTCCATGCCATGTATCTGATAAAATGTTTATCACATAAGTAGCAAGGAAGTATAATTTATGGCTTCACTTTTTCCATGAGAAACGAAAAAAACAATTCATACCCTTGCCTTGGAAAATTGGAGAATTTATATTCAAGAATATAAACAAAATCGATGATTTTGCAAACCACTTCCACAAAGTGAATATGAAATATTCTAAAAATATAAAGGGGTTTGACCCTAACCGGATTTTCATGGAACATATGCTAGAAGTAGGATTTGACAGTTCATTTATTCATATTTTTTTGAGTGAAGAAGAAGATAACAACTTAGGTGCTCCTACTGACAATGTTGGTGACTTGGAAACAATACTTAGTACAAATGATTTTTACAAGAATAAAGGAAAGGGTCCCAGTGAGAAGAGTGCCCAGTCCCCAACTGCTACTCCTAAAACTACCACATCTTGTAACACTGCTCCAACGACCCACCCAACCAAGAAAGTTACCAACAATAGTTCCAATGACGAAGGAGAAAATAATCCTCCTTCGAGAAAAGTCGAGAGCTCGCACAAGCTTCCTCTGAGAAATAAAAGGAATAATGTTGTGCAAGAGGAATAAGACCATATGATAGAAAAATACATCACCAACTTCTCTCTTGAAGACATGGAGCTCGAGCTAGACATCGAGAAAATGTTTCCCACCATTGATTAGATGGGAAACATAGCCCATCAAAATTCATCATTAGAGATCATTGAGAATGAAATTTTCAATGAAGAAGAATCATTTTCTTTTCAGAGCATTGTCTTTGACAGGGAATCCAAGAAATTGATCATTGAAAAAGGTGATATGAAGAATGAGAAAGGAAAATATGATTCATTGGTCGACCTAAGAGATATGCAACCTTCCCAGATTTCTAAAATTCATAGAGCAATCGGGGATGCGCTGGATGACTCCATTGGTGGTCTAGAAGTAGAAAATATGAAGTTGAAAGAAAGGATCAAGGAATTGGAAGACGCCTCAATGCCTCTTTTACTTCTTTCTAGTCCTTCGAAAATAGTTAGACCCACCACACACGCTGATAAATTGAAAGGATCTTCAATCCTACTTAAATCAACCAGAAGCTTTGTAGAAATAAACATAAATAAAAGAATGGCATTGATCACAAAGGCATGAGAAATTTAGAAAAACATTGTTTCTTTTGGCTCTAGGGCACATGCCTTCCATGAGTATTTGCAAGCCGACCTGAAGAATGAAGAAGGTTTTTACCTTGATGTTGTACTACCCTTTGGAAACAAAGTTTCCAACATGACAGAACTAAGGAGAAGAGAGGAGGATTTTCCCTCCCAAAGTTGGATAAAATAGTTGAATGTGTGCTGGAAAGAAAAGATAAAAAATTTGAATAATAGTGTTCAAGCCTGTAGCCAAGCTATATCAAAGAGGGAAGAAATATTCAAGAGGCTCACAAAGATAGAATTAGCCATAAATAATAACAAAGTACAATACCCCAAACTAATTCTCAACTCAATGTTCCTAACAAAGCAATAGTTTGACAAACAAGTTGAGATTTTAAAAAGTTGTCAGTTGAAACGTTCTATGGTATACTTCAATATGATGATGATGACATAAAAAATTGGCTAGTGGAATACTCTGTGAAAAATGAGGACATTGAGGAAGCATTACATGGTATTTCCCTTGATTTGAGAGACTTGGAGGGTGAGTTGTTCAACATCAAAATACGACATGAGATAAACATGGCACCAATGAAGAATTATATTGAAGAATGGTTCAAGAAAGCAATCGATAAATTGATCAACGAGGGGAAATAAAAATTTGAGATGATTCCTTTAACTGTAAATGAAGACAATAAAAGGACATCAACAAGCAAGTGAAGACATGATAAACCATCATAGTAGTTTTATGTTTTTTCTTTCTTTATCAGTTCTTTCATCTAGTTACTCCGATTTTTTGACTAGAAAGGTTTAACCGAAGTCTGATAACTTCTCTTTTTCTTCTTTAAGGTCTTGTTGTTATTTTACCGCCCACCATACTCCTTCTACAAGATTAATTATTGTGTATATTTGATTTATTGTCTACGAGATCCCCAATCCTAGTCCTTAGGACAAACACATTTTAAATTTTGAAGAATATGTGACAGACTATATATTTTAGAAATTTCAAGAGTGCTATTTCGGGATTAGTTTCGATTGTGCTTTGTAACTTTGAGTTTTGAGTATAAAGTATTTGAGATTGATATATCATTATCTTTATTTGAGTTGTCCATGTGTCCACTTTGTTAAAGTTCTCTTATGCACGTGGATCATCTTCTTTTTTTATTTTATGTGATCAGAAATCTCTATTTTAACTATGATGGATGTGAGAAAATTTTACTTATCTGTTTTAAATGTATGAATTGTGTGGTTCGTGGTCATTTCTCAAGAACTTTCTTTAAAAAGAAAAGAAAACATTTTCCTTTTATTTTCAATCTTTATATTTATTTTATTATCACGACAAACTTCTGCAAAGTCCCATATTCTGAAGATCTAGAGCCCCAAGAAAATCTTAAAGTAAAGAGGAGTACCACCTCTATAAAAGCATAGGGGGATTTACATCCTTGTGAGGTTTTGATTTCACTCCTAATGGATTCAAGTGTCAAGACAAGGGTGACAAGTGGAATAGACATACAACTATATGACGATGATGTGTCCACACCCCAAGGGGCCACGTGGCATGACCACTCACTGGGAAAGTGATGTGGCAATTGTATAGATTACATGGACTAATTGTTTGTTGACACATGGCAAGGGTAGACCAATGAGAGACTGCCATGTGGTATCCTCCCATTGGCCATTAATGGTTAAGGTTTATTAAAATTATGGGAGTCGATGGGGGTCGAACTCGTGACCTCCATAAACCTTACCCAAGCCTTTGTTACCAATGCGCCATACAAATGTTACTTAACCATATTGGGCACCAAATTTATTTGAATTGATGTATTGTAATGGGTGGCGGAAAAAAGGGTCTGAGGGATAATCCCTCAACCCATAGTTTTATTGATGTATCATGTAATCGTAACCGTAATCTTCGTGGAGGGTTTAAACTATATATATATATATATATATATATATATATATATATATAACAAACCACTGTATTTCTATGGGGTTAATTAAACTATATGCCATATATATATAACAACCACCATATGCTATAACAAAAAACGAGGTTCGGGGAGGATCAAACCCGCAACCTCATCCCTACTAACCAAATTCCTTCATTGTTTCACCAAAGGTGCCTCATGTTAAGGCATGCCCATGACATTGTATTTAATTCCGACCACATAATCCAGGGTGGAGTTAATGGCCCATGGCATATATAATAGGCATGAATCCCCATGTTTTCACACAAACCAAGGGCATAGATCCTAATATGGAAAAGATCCTAAAAAGGAGGTACTATATGGATGCATATATTTGTGTGCAAATGAAAATTCCAAGTATGGTGTGTCTCGATATGTGTGCCATGATGTATAATAATTGCACCTAGGTAACTTTATACTCATTTTTCTTGTTTTCTCATGAGGAGTATGAATTTGAGGTCTATTTTATGATCAGAGTTCATTTATAAAAGTCTTAGTCCATATTGCCTTTAATGAGCACCATAGTGCATCGATGTACATGCAAAGAGGGTGAAATTGAGCTAGTTCAGAATTTTGTCAAATTTATACTCAAATTTCTTAGAATTTCGCAAGGAATTCAACGGGGAACTCATTTTCTTGTTTTGAATAGCAGAATTAAAGAGATTCCATTAAATTGTCCTTTTATAATCCCATGTTGTAATGTAATTTGGTATTTTTAGATGATGTAGAAAAATCATACTATCTAAGAGGACTTGAAGATAAAGTGAATTATGTCATCAATATGTGTAATTTGAGTTCTTTTATTTTCTACGGTATCATCTCATAAATATGCAAACTAATCATCAACTTATGAGTTTTTGGATAAGAAACACATCATCATTTTTCTGCAAATCACCTCAATACAATCAAGAATTTATTATGAATCAAGTTAGATGATATATGTATATTTTTAAAGGAATAAGTGGTATCTGAGGATTTTCAAATCAAGTTGTATCAAAGATAGTTTTGACACAATTTTGCAAGTAGTTGTTTTGATGAGATCCAAGAGTTCAGTTGGTGAATATTTTGAAGGCTCTTATCAAGAGGACAAGATGAGTAAATCTCTCATGAATTTGAGGCTACAGAAGAACATTAATCGACAGATCCAGAAGGAGAATTTTGAGTTAAGGATGTGGTTGAAAGCTCTTGAGGAAGAGAAGCAGAAGTTGGAAGATCGAAAAATATTCCATGAGGAATTCCATAAGGGTATTTTTGATGAGTTGGAAAGAAAGTTGTAGACTAGAAATCAAGTATTGGCACCATCAACATCAATCCATGAAGATTGGAAAGTTGAGAATGTAAAGTCTCCGATGAAAAAAGGACTACCTCTTTCAAAAGGCATGACCGAGAAGGATGACTCCTCATATTATTATTTTTCCTGTCAAGATGGAGAATGCTCGAGGATAGATGAAGCAAGGAGAAATTTAGATGAAGAATTATTTCATAAGAAATTAGCCTTACCTTCCATTCCAGAGAAATATGTGCATACTAAAGGGGAAATCAAGACATTTTCCACTGACAAGACTCGTAAATGGTCTATGTATCCATGTGCTTCTTGTGGAACTAGTAACCATGATATGGAGAAATGTAGAAGAAGACAATGATCCGGATTATTTTGAGAATGACATGAAGACAGAAACATAACCGAGATATAACAATGAAATACACAAAAATATAGAAGAGACCACAAAAATACAGTGAAACCCAACTTCTATTGTTGAATACGATAGAAAAACACCATAGAACACAAACTTGAAAAATGGGGTAGCTTATCTCTGAAAAGAAAGAGATGTTGGCTACGCTTCCTTCACAAGAAGCTTTACATCACACTCCATTACCTGCTTAAAGGGCCTCCTTCACCTCAATTATATAGGAGAGAGTGAGAGGAGAACAATTCCCATGATGCATGTGGGATAAATTGGACTAAGTTTATAAAATGCCATAGGCATGTAAAATACTAGTACTTCCTGAGCGGTCACCCATCCCAGTACTACTCTAGACCGAGCGTGCTTAATTGTGGAGTTCTAATGGGATCTGATGCATCTAACGCTATGTTGTAGGCATGCACATAAAACCATTACACGATGTCTGTAATTAACAAATGAATATGACATTACATTCCATTCCCCATCAAAAGGGTGAATGTCATGGTTTATCAAAACCAGAGGCTCAAAATGGTGATTCAGTGGAAAAGGTGGATGGCCACTGAGATTCATCTGGATCATTCCTCCCCCCTTAGGAAGCAATGGTCTCCATTGCGTTGAGTGCCCGGGGGAGAGGGAAAAGAGTTTGTTGAATCTGCATCTTGATGAGATGCTTTCCTTGTTGGAGAAGTTGTGCCTCTTAGCTTTTTGAAGGTTGTCACAAACCTATGGCTNTTTGTGTGTATAAGGAATCTTTGCGCTTTGTTGCAATCTTGTTGACCTACTTTTGTTGGATAGAAGGTGCTTTGGCCAAGGCTATAGTGGTTGCAGTATCCTTCTGTTCACCTTTTGAACAGAGTGTGAAGAAGCTAAATTTTGTAGTATGAGATACTACCTTGCGGCACTGTTTAGGTGGGACATTAGTCGGAACCACCTCTGGTATCCTGTAGAGATGACCCCCCATAGTAACAGTGACACTACAGGGTCGAGACTCATATATAGCATGGCGCTTCCAAATATATGTTTGGCCCAAGAGAACATCACAAACATCCAACGGGGCAACATCACATAATACCTCATCCTTGAAGGGCTGGATGTCGTATGACAATCGACACTGTTGGCTGACACAAAGATATTGACCCTGGAGAAGCCACCCAATGTTGTATGGTCGTGGGTGTGGTGTTGTTGGCAAATCCAACTGCTTGACAACCTCTGCTGAGATGATGTTCTTTTGGATTCCGCTACCAACAATAAAATGCAATGGGGTCCCCTTCACCCACATCTGTGAATGGAAGAGTCGCTCCCCCTCCTCAGGATCCTCTTCTGGTTGGATTGTTGTAGTTGCGACAATAACAGTGGGTTTTGCATCAATGCTTTGTCTCCTTTTATTATTTTCTGAATCAGGGTCCAAGTCGAGGTTCGACTCTTTGTCTTTGAGCTCGACCACCAACGACTGTATTGAGCGACATTCATCAGTGTTGTGCCAGGGGTTGTTGTGAAACTCACACCAGTTTCCGATGTCTTTCTTAGACTTCCCATTACTCTTCTTTTCTTGCATCTAGGATTGGCTCTCTTGAGGTTGGCCTTCCTTGCTCTATCCATGCTTCCCCCACTTACTCTGCTGGTTGAATTTCTGCTCAAATTTGATGCATATCGATAAGCAACTCCCAGTGAAAAGATGTCCAAGAAATCCATCTTTGTTTGGATGTACCTATGTAGACCATTGCAGTACTTCAAAATCAAGTGTCGCTCGGAGTCTTTGATACCCAGCTTTGAGCACAAGGTATGAAAGATGTTGGTGTACTCCATCACCGTTTGGGCTCTTTTTTGACGCAGAGTTGTTCATCTCATGTATTGGTCATCATAGTTTCCGACAGGGTAGAACTCCTCCTTTAGGGCATATGCAAAGGCTGCCCAAGTGGGTTCTCTCCCAAAAAGTGTAGATTCATCCACGTTGTACCTCTCCCAGTAACCTTCCCACCAAGCTCTGATATGGGGAAGGGTTGTAATGAGCGCAAAGGTGATCTTTTCACTGTCGATTTTTTTTTGGACAGAGTAATAACCTTCTAGCAGATTCAACCATTTTTCTAGAGCATCTGCATCTATCTGGCCTTCAAATAAGGGGATATCAAAATTGACTTGTACCTTGAAGGGTGTCACACTTGCAAAATGGTTGCTTGTTGAGGATGCCTCAGTTGCTGCCATCGGTAGTCTTCGAAGGATCTGAGCGAAGTTGTCCATCATCTCATTCCTTTGTCGCACAAGGGCTTCCTCGAGCAACATCTTGAAAGGATCTCCTGCTCTGTCATCTCTCTTTTCTTCCGCCATGGGAGGTCTCTTGGGCTAGCAAGAGTGGTTTTCCTCAAGCAAAACTAGCTCGAGACCCAAATCTCTATACCCTGACCTCATCGGGGACCTGCTCTAAGAAATGACAAAGAGCATACTTCTCTGATACCACTGATCCAGATTATTTTGAGAATGACATGAAGACAAAAATATAACCGAGATATAACAGTGAAATACACAGAAATATAGAAGAGACCACAAAAATACAGTGAAACCTAACTTCTATTGCTAAATAAGATAGAAGAACACTGTAGAACACAAACTGGAAAAATGGGGTAGCTTATCTATGAAAAGAAAGAGATGTTGGCTACACTTCCTTCATAAGAAGCTTTACATCACACTCCATTGCCTGCTTAAAGGGCCTCCTTCACCTCAATTATATAGGAGAGAGTGAGAGGAGAACAATTCCCATGATGCATGTGGGATAAATTGGACTAAGTTTATAAAATGCCATAGGCATGTAAAATACTAGTACTTCCTGAGCAGTCAACCATCCTAGTACTACTCTAGATCGAGCACGCTTAACTATGGAGTTCTAATGGGATCCGATGCATCTAACGCTATGTTGTAGGCATGTACATAAAACCATTACATGATGTTTGTAATTAACAAATCAAGATGACATTACATTCCATTCCCCATCAAAAGGGTGAATGTCATGGTTTATCAAAACCAGAGGCTCAAAATGGTGATTCAGTGGAAAAGGTGGATGGCCACCGAGATCCATCAGGATCATTCCTCCCCCCTTAGGAAGAAATGGTCTCCATTCAGGCTCTAAGCATATTCAAAATACTATGTCATGTTCGTGTGGATGTATACCTTGAATAGAAGCAAGTCAAGTGCAGATGGAATTGTTTTTCAAGGTAGGAGAGAAGAAATGGATAGGCAATTCATTCAGAGACTCCTACATATACATCAACAATATAAGAACAACGAGTCCAAAAGGGAAAGACATAGATCAACATTCAACTTGGTTTCATATTGGCCGAGATATACTATCTTCAACAGTGAAGGAGATGGGAGTGGATGTCGAATACAAGATTCATGTATTGCAGAGATTCAATGAATATGATTTTTTTTATCAGAGAATCTATGAGCCAGAACAAGAGCTATATTCTATTAGCGAAAGTTCCAGAGGCTAGAGTTAGATCCATATTTTATAAGCAAACAAAAGTGCACTGATCTAATAACTAAGATCTAAGATCCAAGATCAAGATTGAGTTCAAAAATATTCAACAAGATGGAAGAGTGAAGAAGATTCATCACTAATTTATAAGATAAAATCATTTCAGTAAGATGGAAGAGTGGGTTAGAGTTATCATCAATAAGTTGTTGGATATCTATACTTTTGGAGGTCCAAAATTTCTTCAGTGGAAAGGTGTGATCCAAGAGGATCTAAGGAACGCTCACAGAGGTCTAGGAGGATCTGAAATGATCATAGAGGTCCAGGAGGATCCATAAAATCTCAAACTTGAAATATCCCAAATGATATTGAAAATGTCATCAACGTGTAGAGCTCAACGATAGCTTTCCAACGAATGCAAAAAATCACCTCAATCAGAGTTTGAATGCAAAAGATATGGCCGGTCAAAGTTTAAGTCAACTAGGTCAAAGGTCAAAGTCAAAGGGGTCAAGGTGAAACATGTCACCACTACAAGGGTGACACATGACATACCTATACAAATGTACGATGATGACATGGCCACACCCCAAGGGGCCACGTGGCATGACCATACATTGACTGGGCAAGTGATTTGGCAATCATACATATTACATGGACTAATTGTTTGTCGACGCATCGCAAGGATAAACCAATGAGAGACTGCCATGTGGAAACCTCCCATTGGCCATTAATGATTAAGGTTTATTAAAATTATGGGAGTTGAAGGGGGTTGAACCCGTGACCTCCATAAACCTTACCCAAGCCTTTGCTAGAAATGTGGCATACAAATGTTACTTAACCATATTGGGCACCAAATTTATTTGAAATGATGTATTGTAATGGGTGGTGAAAAAAAGGGTCGAGGGCCTAAACCCTCGACCCATATTTCTATTGATGTATCATATAACCATAACTGTAATCTCCACGGAGGGTTTAAACTATATGTCATATATATATAACAAACCATCGTATATTCTGTGAGGGTAATTAAACTATATGATATATATATATATATATATAAACCATTGTATGTTATAACCAAAAAAGAGGTTCACGGAAGATCGAACCTGTGACATCATCCCTGCTAACCAAATTTCTTAACCATTGTTAAGCCCTAATATTGGCTCATTACCCCTTAATTGGGGCATATTAGATTAGTAATGTTATTTATTACCCCTTAATTGAGGCATATTAGATTAGTAATGTTATTTTATTTATGTCGGCTTTAGGCCATTAGTTGTAATTATA
>SNQJ01S0073554.1:67085-82532 GCA_010110895.2 Picea sitchensis
CCCCTTAATTGGGGCATATTAGATTAGTAATGTTATTTATTACCCCTTAATTGGGGCATATTAGATTAGTAATGTTATTTATTACCCCTTAATTGGGGCATATTAGATTAGTAATGTTATTTATTTATGTCAGATTTAGGCCATTAGTTGTAATTATACCTCCTAGTCTCCTATATATACCAAGGATACATTTTCATTTTGAAGCATCTTGCACTTGAACATTTAAGTGGGGTAAAAGGAGGTTGCCCCCTCGAAGAGGCTTATTATCTGAAATGATCTATTTTTCAAGGCGTTGAGTAATTTTCCTGAGGTTTTTCTATGCTATATTGATGTTTGGTTCTTAAAAACCATCATTCCAAAGGTGCCTCATGTTAAGGAATGCCCATGACATTGTATTTAATGCCGACCATAGAATCTAGAGGGAATTTAAGGGCCCGTGGTTTATATAATGGGCGAAAATTCTCATGTTTGCACACAGATCGAGGGCACAAATTCTGAGATGGCATAGATTCCAAAGAGGAGGTACTGTACAGATGCATATATTTTCATGCAAGAGAAAAGGCCAAGTATGGTGTGTCTTGATATGTGTTCCACGAGGTATAATGACTGCACCTAGGAAAATTTATACTCATTTTTTTCATTTTATCGCGAGGCATATGAATTTGAGGTCTATTTTATGATCTCAGGTCATTTTTAAAAGTCTTAGTCCATATTTCCATTAATGAGCGCCATAGTACATCGATTGGCATGTAAAGAGGGTGAAATTAAGCCAGTTCGAAATTTGGTCAACTTTATACTCAAATTTCTCAGAATTTCGCAAGGAATTCAATGGTGAACTCATTTTCCTATTTTGCATAATGGAATTAAACATAGACCATTTAATTTGATTTTCGTAAGCCCATGTTGTAATGTAATTTGGTATTTTGAGATGATGTAGAACAATCATATTATCTAAGAGGACTTGAAGATGAAGTGAATTATTTCATCAATATGTGTAGTTTGAGTTCTTTTATTTTATGTTGTGTCATCTCATAAATCTGCAAACTAATTGTTAGTCTCTAATTTTGTCTTGATTTAGTGAGAAACCCTAATCCTAAACCCTTCCTACCTGCACTTCATTATCTGCTTTCCTTTGATTTTAATCATTGTTTTCAGCTTGTTATGGTTCACATTTTAGTTCTTTAGATAATTTCTTTAAGTTTGGAGTTTTAAGACATGGTTTTGAATGATGTGTCACTTCATGTGCCTATTTGAACTTTACAAATTCAAATTATGCTAAGTCATTAATAGTGCTACTGGAATAACATTATTCCCATAGCGCAAATATAATCATGCCTTAATATGCGCTCGCCACCCAGATTTTGTTATGATTACACAGATCGTGGACTAAGAGTTTGCATGTGTCCCACGATGGCTCTCAAATCATTTTATGATTCAAACCGTTACATGATCAAATTGCTCTGTACCTGCAAAGGAATCATTTCAAATCGTTCAATTCCCAAAGATCATTATCTAAACCCGCCACTTGTCATTCTGATTGTGTTGAATTATAAGCGCAGGTATTTTTCTCAGAAGAATTGTTATATGTTAACAGTTGAAGTTTGTAAATTCAGAATCCGATCAGTTCCTGTTGCATCATCGTGTTTCATGGCACCTAAGAGAAGTGGGTAAGTGGTCATATTGGAACTTGAGGCATATCCGTAGATGGCGCAAAGATTTAGAGATGCTGGTTGGTTTGAATTCCTCACTACCTTCCAAGGTCACGATGAACAAGTCTCTTTGGCGTTTGCACAAAACTTCGATGGTTACGAAGTAGAGATCGAGAAATTTCTAATGCTAGTGACAGAACAAACAATTTCCAAGGCTTGCAGGTTGGTGGTCGGAGGAGAATGATGGTGGAAGAAAGAGCATGTAGTTACATAATTCTCCAATCAGTTTTTGCTACCAGACAAACAAAATCGGGATTGGAGAAAAGGAATCCCTCGCGGTTGGATCAGATAGGAATGGAACACTGCTCTGATCATTATCCACAAGTATATCACCTGCGAAGGAAGATTCTCATTGCTTTATATCTATCACATTAGGTTATTAATGCATCTAAATGGTGATTATCCTTTAAATTTTCCTTATTTTCTCCTCAAAAGCCTGGAAAAAATGTCAAAAAGAGTGCAGTCACACTCCTCCAATGCAAAGAGTATCATGTTTCATCAGGTTTTAATTAAGACTCTAGTCGTGTCTGCCCTAAGAGAAATACAAAAACCCTGGGGCTAGCTCATGCAATCCCTAAATCCTGACCCACAGTCCAACAAACAGAAGAAAGGAAAAAGGAAAAGGGATGTTACATAGGAGACAAGCATTCCAGTTGATGAAACCCCTGTTAAAGAAGAATTGTCTATCATCAGGGTAACGAGGACCAACAGAGGTAAGATACCCAAATGGGAAACAAAAAACGAAATTCTTCCTAAGGCAGATTTAAAAATAGAAGAAGACTTTGATGAAGATTATAATGTTACACTCTCAGCGAAGCATAAAGCATCAACAACCAGTAAGAAGAATGTTGGAGTTAAAAGGAAAAATAAGAAATGTGTGCTTGTGTCTCAAGACCCTAGGAGGAACTCTACAAGAGTCACCAACAAGTACAGGCTAAGGCCCAAAGCCATGTTCGATTCCTCAATCAAAAGAGAAGATGCCATAGTGATAGAAGACCAGTCTGAATATGCTAAAGAAGATATCAAATGAAAGACAAGAATGTCCCTAGTACATAAAAAATCAGTAAAATAAGGTAAGAAAATTGTTCTATTCTCTACAAGACCTGTAACAAGAGCTGCTACCAAATTGTCAAGAGCTAAAGCATCTGACAAAGGTATAAGTAGGGTTCCTGAAACTAAAGAAAGTAATCTTGTAGATTCAAACCATATATCAGACATGCCTGAAGCCATGGAATCAACCAGTTCAGATGAAGAGCACATCTTAGGATTGGTTTCTAAGTACCGAATTAAGATGAAAGAACCTCAGGTTGCCATAGATTTGAATGCGTATGCACTTGCTGAAGAGTTCCCTGAGTTTAGGGTTAAAGTCAGAACTGATAAAGAAAAGATCAGAGAGCTCCAGAAGACAGTGGAACATTTGAAGAAAGAGAAGGCTCATGTAGAGAAATGGAGTGCTAAGCAGCAAGAAAAGATGAACACAACAGAAAAAAGAAAAAAACAGAAATCAAATACAGGAAATACTCTATTTTTCCCGTTTTAGTCCTTATATTCAAAAGAAGTTTCTGAAACTATGGAGATGAATTTGTTAAAACCAAAAGATGTTTTTGTTGGAAACATGCCCCTTCACAAAAACCTCTCTTTTTTTTTACATGTCTATCACATTTTAAGAGATTCAAATATATCTTTGAGGCCTAATTTTCTGATAAAGCTATAGGAAATACTCTGTTGTTTTTACCTGTTTTAGTCTTTTTCTTCAAGAAAGGTTGTAGAATAGTTGGAGAGGAATTTGTTGAAACCAAAAGTGGTTTTTGTTGGAAACATTCCCCTTCACAAAAACCTCTCTGGGTGTTTACACAACCATCACATTTTAAGAGATTTGAATTGATCTTTGAGGCCTATTTTTCTGCAATTTCATAATAAATAATTTCTTGTTTTAGTCAGTAATTTTGGGAGAGGTTGCAGAATAGATGGTGATGAATTTTTGGAAACAAAAAGAGGTTTTTGTTGGAAACGAGTCCCTTTACAAAAACTTCTCTCTATTTTTACACATATATCACCGTTTGAGAGATACAAAGAGATTGTTGGACCCTATTTTTCAGGAATTTGTCAGATTTATTTTCCTGAAAAATCTCATGGACAACAGTTGACAAGCCACCTCATCAATTCGAATTGGAGATCAGATTGGATCTTCTCCTTGATTATTTGAAACAAGAAACTAAATATATATGAGGATGTTTTCAGATCCATTTCTTTTGGATCTTGATAATTATGTATTGTTTCTATATAAACTTTGTAGAAGGAGAAGTTAGCGGTGGAAAAATTGGAGATCTAGAGGACTTTTTTTGTGAAACTCCTTGTAAAGGAATTTATGTTCTATTTGACACTTAATAGCAAAGGCATATGGATGGTTAGACACTCTTTTCTACTCTCTTTTTCTTTCTTCATGCTTAAATTCATTATTCAGACTACAATGCATTTGTTTCTTGATTGTTAATTAATATAGTAAAGAATTTGCTATGGGAATTAATTTCAAGTTTTGTTTTCAAGCTGATGTTCTTGTTTCTTTTGATATTCTAAGGCAAGAATTTATGTGAATTTAACAAATTGAAGGATTCATCTTCTCTTTTTATTATTGGTTTAATCCATCTATGTGTCTACCTTTTATTCAGTCAATGGGATATGCTATGTTCTGATCTTGATTTTCATGTTATGTTATAACCTTGAGCCAGTTTTCAACCACCTTATTCAAAAAACCAAATTATAAAAACTTTTCAATAAACCGATGATGCCCTAGATTTCCCTCTCACAGTCAAGTGCAACTTTAGGGACTAACACTAATCATCAATTTATGGGTTTTTTAATAAGAAGCACATCATCATTTTTATGCAAATCACCTCGATACGATCAAGAATTTATTATGAATCAAGTTAGATGCTATATGTATATTTTTAAAGGAATAAGTGGTATCTAAGGATTTTCGGATCAAAATATTTGGAAGATAAAATGAGGACAACCAAGAATCAGCCTAAATCTCACAGAATATCTAGAAGACAAAGTCAGTATGACAAATAATTGTAGCAGAAATAGACGTAGAGAAAACTGAAAGGGTAAAGTTAATGTTCGACTCACTGTGATGGAGAGATCTCATAACCTTTACTTGATTGCATATGGCTCATTTATATGTGTATGTTGTGGTTTATGTGACATAACTGTTGTAAGTGTTTCTTGATTTTCTAGTTCAATAATTTTGATTAATTCCTTTTTCAACCACTCCTCATTGTACTCCCTTAATGGTGCCATTGTAATTTCATGCTTAATTTTAATTTCAAACAATTGATTTTCAAATTCCCTCAAATCTAGCTCCAGTTGATGCAATGTGTCATCCATTTCATCATTCTTGTTGATATACCGAACTAACCATTTTTCTACTTCATCTTTGACAAATTCTATAGTTTTGGTAAATTCATTAGCCTAAGCAACTTTTAATGCACTAAATTGTCATGTTAATATTCTTTGGTCAAGATCATGGTATCCATCAATAAATTAGGACCAAACAATTCTTTAGTAAGACTAACAAGTTTAAGAAATACATCACTTTTTTTATTCCTTAAGACATCAATTTCATTTATCATTTCTTTTAATTCCTCTATTCTCCTTAGCCAACATGAATTGATCTATTTCATGCGGTAAGGCGAGGGAATGTTTTGTTCCTTCCTTCATGATTCATTTAAACTTGAGACTTTGGATGATAATGTGTTTACAACTTCCTTAAAAAATCCTTCATCATTTTCCAAATCCTTCTACAAGTATTCGTTGAAATTTTGTATTCTGGATGAAAAGCTAGCAACACTTTGGGAAAGTTCCCAAATATACTGAATTATACCAATTCTCTTGTGTATGGCATTGCCAACATATTTTATTATATCTTGCAATAAACTTGATGAGCCTTTGTATTTTGTACCGCTTTCTGGGATTTCCTCTAACTCAAGTGTAGGTTAGATTGAAGTCAAATGATTCTGGAAATAATGGTCCTGGTACCAAAGCAACTTCTAATTATTTTATCCTCTTCTTTAACTCTGAATTCTCTTTTTCCATATTAAGAACTGATTGTTTTAATGCCTCTCCAGTAGCTCCATGAAATTATGCAATTTTGGATGGTGCTACTCCATCCAAGCTGATTGAAGATTTCCATTGTTCTGATGACCTTTTATTTTTGGTATTGACTTTTTCCAACAATAATTTCTTGGTTTCATGATTGTATGTCACATGTTGTAGAGTGACAGATTCCTCTTCAAATATTTCAGGATCCTAGGTTATTATAGCATCAACAATTTCTCTTGTTTCTAAAAACCTTTGTGCAGACCAACCAGGTTCCTTAATGAGCTCGTCCATGCCATTGCATGGGGACTTTCCTAGACTTTTGGTGTGTTTAACTCTGTTGATGATATATTTCTTTTTGTTTTACAAGAGTATATGTAATATGTGTTTTTTCAAGACTTTTCCTCGACGAATATTTATATCCACTGTCATCTGAGCCCCCCACTACTATTTTTCTAGTATCCATTCCACTGGTTGTATTCTTCATTCTCGATGGAGTGCTTCTTTGGGACGTTGTTGGAGAATTGGGGTTTTGACTTGTTGTTTGTTTATTGTGTTGTCTATGTCCTTCATTTGTGTTGTTTATTTCTCCCATGTCATTTGAAATTTGGTAGGCAACTAATTCCCGAAGATCTAAATTATCTACGCGACCCTCTTGAAACTATTCAATTTTGGTGAAGTGTGAAGAATACACTACCAATTGCATATGTGTAGTAAATTTGTTGTCTGGATAAAAAAACCATCAACAAATTTTTCTTCCTTCAAATCCATTTGTTCATGATATCCCGCCAATTCATTAAGGTGATTTATATGCTTAACAATGAAATTCCCAATTTTCCATGGTAGGGGTATGAATTGATTTTTCCTCTTATCGTGGAAGAAATGGGCCGAAGTCTTGTATTGTCATCATATTTCTCCGACAAAGAAATTATCTAATGTATAAAATGGTAAAAGGAAAGGCTTCTCCTTACTACCAAATAATATAATTACAGTAAATTCTTCAGACAATTCATGAACCCCTTTCCTAGAGAGAAAGGAAGTTGTTTCCTGGGATAATCTTGATGTTTTCTGTCCAAATGTTAAGTTTTTGAATTATGAAATGAAGTTATTATGAACTAGGTAGAAACTGTTAGAAAAACAGGACCGTGGAGCAATAAAATAAAACAAATGTGGAAACAAAACACAGAAGATACACAATACAATAGAGACACAGATTTACGTGGTTCACCCAGTGTGGGCTACGTCCACCAGCGAAGAACATCTTAATTGTACAAAATGGTAAAAAGGAAAGGCTTCTCCTTACTACCAAATAATATAATTACAGTAAATTCTTCAGACAATTCATGAACCCCTTTCCTAGAGAGAAAGGAAGTTACTTCCAGGGATAGTCTTGATGTTTTCAATCCAAAATGTTAAGTTTTGAATTCATGAAACGAAGCATATGAAACTAGGGTGAAACTCAAGTAGAAAAATGTGGTTCAAGTGGAGCAATAAAATAAAACAGAAATGTAAAAACAAACACATAGAAAATACACAATACATTAGAGACACAGATTTACGCGGTTCACCTAAAGGGCTTAGCTACCCACCGTAGGAAACTGCCGCTGTAGGGCTACGTCCACCAGAGAAATTGCCAGGTCCTTCCTTTATTATTATCCAGCATATGAAGGGATACAACCTACAAAAACCCCATTGTAACTTCCTCTTCTTTCTCTCATAGTCTCCTATGTCAGAATACAATATTCACCATCCACCATAGCCACAATACATTTCCCTCATAAAAGAGGGTTGCCTTCTAGGGAAAAAAACCCTAACATAATCTCTACCGTTAGATCTACGACCTTATAATGAACGGTCCAGATTTCCAATGAAATTACAATATATATTTACAAGGCAATTTTTCCTCGGGGGCTTCACCCTTGAACCCCCACTGGGGGCCCGCTTGCCCCCAGACCCCCCAGCCGGGGGGATAGCCCCCCCGGACCCCACAGAGGGGGTACCCCCCTCTGCACTCCCCCCGCGTGGAAGAGTGTACATACTTCTGGGGTGTAAATACTTCATGGGGTATAAACACGGCTGAAAGTAAAAAAGACCTCTGAATCAAGAAGATAATCAGGCTCCACAACCAATAGAAACTGCATTGAGCTTTATGTCTGTATAGGACCGAATACCATGCATAGACTAGCTCCAACTTAAAATCAACAAGTTTTTCCCATGGCAATTTTTCGAAGACATGGCCATAAGAGATGGAAAAAATGAGGTAACAAGTCATACAAAACCTTTGAGTCTTCTTGAGGTTACTTAATTGGAAGGAAATTTCATTTGAGTTAAGATAACCCCAATCAATGATGGATTTTTAATGCAAACAACAATGGATAACATATATAACATTTCTTGATACGAACATAGTAGATTCCAAACTGATAATGTGGGAAAATAACCATGCAAATTATCTGTACGGGTATTTCAATGAAGTTACCTCAATTCTGTAAGTACCAAGGTTACTAGTCGGATCCTCCAAGTAATTAATCAAAAGCTTGTTTCCTCCTTTATGCTTCTTTAGAAATTCATTGGCTTATTTGATCTTGAAACACATAGTTGGCACAGGAAGTCGTAGCATTTTGGAGAATGTTGAAGGAGCTAGAGAGATGGGTTGATGACCTTGCATTTGAATTATTCTTTGTTCATAAATAAATTTGTCTATGCACCATTGAACGATATCCTTCATGTCAATCACCTTCAGAATAGATCCTGCTAATGTTATTCATGGGGTCCAAATTAGGTTCGTTTTCTTTCCGATCGATGAAAGATCCTTGTATTACTTATATGCCCTGGACCACTGAAATTGTTTATCTTCATGACCCAGTGTATTTAGTGTATCTCCACAAAATAAATTATTTTTCTTTCTCGACATTCTTTTCTTCTTTTGACAAAAGGTGTCACTACTTTCGATACTTACAACTTGGCAAATTTGATTTTATTAAATTCTACCACGTACTACCTTAATAACTCAATCAATCATAGATCATGCTTCAATGTCATCGTCTTAAATGATATTTGGATTTATTGCGACCTTTAATGAATGTGTTATGCATTAATAATGACATTATGTTTATACGAGTGGTGACTGAGATGGAGGGGATAATAAATGTGATGGGAAGTGGTGATGTGATATTATGATGGACGAAAAGTGTTAAGTATGAAGGTGCAAAATAATGTATGGGGAGTGAGAAATGTATAACATGGAAATGCTGAGTTGTGAACTTGCAGAACTATAAGCTTGTGAACATGACTACGAGAAAGGGTGAAGAGGTTTGCATTTGATTGCAAATATGGTTAAATGTTTATGAAGGATGTGGACTTGCAAACCTAAGAACTGAAGTAAATGGGAAACGTATGATTATGCATCCACCTTGTTGAAAAATAGACTAAGTATTGAAAAAGTGGAAAAAGGAAAAAAGAGTAATGCATTTTGGTGAGTGCGGAGTTGTGGACCTGGGTACTCAAGAAAGATTTGACTAATGACATACAACTCTTTATTTGCTTTTTTGAAAAGTGACTAAGTATGAAAAGTGAGAGTGAATTAAGAGATTCAAGGAGATAAAGGTAAGAAATGTTAATAGTGAAAATGAGGACCTACAGTATGGCGAACCTACAGAATTGTGAATTTGAAATTTGTGCTACCCCGCTCTGCATCATTCAAAGAATGACTAAGTGTTTGGAAATTTTTTGATAGGATGGAAGAAAAATGGTAAGGGAAATCCTATAAGTGTTTAAGTGAAAAAACACCAAGTTGATCAATAATATGGATCGCAGTAACTTAAGATAGAGTAGGACTTGGTGTATATAACCTGTTGTAGCTCTAGGAGAAGTTATGAACAGACCTTGAGTGAAAAAGGCATAGTTTGGTTGTAATAGGTACGGTGTGGAAAAACTACTACAACCGAGGCAAGGTGATGTCAAACAACCAAATGTGTCGGAGTGAATTCGACGCACCAAGTAGTCACAAAAAATTATGGGTGGATTGCAGGTCCGTGGTGGGTGGTATCAGAGAAAACTTGGTGAATTTTTGGTGTTCTCTTCACCATTGTCACTTCCATGACAGGTGGTATAAGAGTTGTGTGATAATTGGTCATATATTTTGAGCTATATTTATGTTAGCTTGGTGTTATTCATCATTTTCACTTCTGTGATAGTTGGTATCAGAGAAAATTTTGGTGAAGACGAGCACTGGACTCTTGCACGTGTGGTATAAGAATTGACTTAGGCCAGTTCAAGTGCCCTTACCACAGAAACCTCGGTGCCAATTATTGATGAGACCTTCATGAGAGTCATGCAAGCCTTCCAGGTGAACTTGAAACTTCCACAAACTTTTGACGAGATGGGCACTTTGGTAGTGGGTTGGATTGACAATTGGATAGGATGTACAGTCTTAGTGCCTTGGTGTCGTAGGTAGAAAAGGCATGGGAAAACAACACAATGAAGGCAAGTTGACTTGAGTGCATCACGAGCTTGGGGAAACCAGTTGACCCAAAACTTAAGACTTAGATGAAATTGAGATGTGTCAAGACAAATTCCATGTTCATGAGTTGCAACATGGAGAATGTAGAATATGAGTCTTGGAATAACAAGTTATATGACATGGATAAGATCTTGGAACAATGGGAACAATAGTTTCTCTAATTGTGCCAAGTTCACCTGAGGAAGTTGAAGTAGGTTAGCACACGAATGGAAGCTTGGGTCCATAATTTGAAATCCTTTCCAGACCAAGTGAAGACTTGGATGTTGTCTATATTAGGGCTACTCAAATAGGAGGATTCCCAAGACAGCCACATCATCGTGATAAAGAAGCAACCTGAATTTCCTAGATCTAGAGGTAAGTCTATTGCTTTTTATCTTTGTTCTCATAACCACTTTGTGAAAAATTGTCCCTTGAAGGAAAAGTTAGCCAAGTTAGAAGAAGTCTAAGTGAAGTCAATGGAGAAGAAGTTTGTAGCATCAGTTATGGTGAATTAAGTCTATGGAAAGTTGGTATAGGAAAGTCTATGGAAATAGGTCATGGACGTTGTTTGCAAGATGAAAAGGATAATAGAGTATTTTGTGGATGCACCAGTCAATGGTTTGAGGGTGACAACCTTGGTGGACATTAGTGAAAATCACAATTTCGTGAGTGAGAGGACCACTACGTCACTCCGTCGTAACCCTAAGAACAACATGGTCACATTCAAGGTGGTCAACTCAATAGTGAAGCCGACAGTAGGGGTTTTTTTCTCCACACCTTTGAAAGTTTGGAGTTGGTTTGGTCACTTGGCAGGATTTTATCATGATTTCCAAGGCAGTCCCAGTACGACAAAAAAGTGAGGCTAATTGAGGCAACCATTTAATCTACAAACATACCTTATGTTGTTGCACAAAAATGAGAGATGGTTTCGGGCATGGCATCCTTGGGTGCCAAGGGTGGCTTAAGCCAATCAAAATGTAGATTGATAAAAATGGAGGCTTCAGTGAAGATAGTCTTGGAGAAGGATGAACCATTGTGTAACTTGTAGGATCATAAGAAACGAGTTGAAGGAAAGATGGAGCTTTCACTAGAAACTATTACGGAGATCAATGAGAAAGGGATGCATTAGGAGGAACATTTCTACTCACAAAATCAAGAAAACGAAGAGGTAAATCAATCAAGAAGCTCACTCAATGCATAGGATCTAAGTGTTGGGTCCAAGCAATGCATGGAGGAACTCATCCAAAAATACTTAGAGTTGGATGTGGAGGAAGTGGGAGATGAGGACCAAGACCTTGTATCCATTGTGAATTTTTTTAGGATATCCATGGGAATATATGACTATGAGTTGATGACAGAATGATTGGAAGAGTTGGGTTGCATGTAATGAGAAGTGAAGTTGGTTTTGAAGTACTTGCACATAGATCACAAGTCAAATACTATGTAAAACCATATCCTTGGTAACTAATGGGAGCTCTCTTATTGCTAGCAAACCATGAGTTGACTAACTTCCTAAGAGAAATGTTGGATAGTGGGTTGCCATTGATGTCAACAAGAAGTGGTTGTCATTGATGTCAACATATGTGGGTGTATTTGGAGAAGTCTCCAAAGTGGTCCCCTTATGGTGTAGCTCTAAGCATGGCCCTCACAGGAAGATGCTTTGAATAATTATACAAGAAGCCTCAGAGTTGTGGTCATGAAGCCCAAAGTTGTTTGAGGAATAAGGACATGAAGGAAAATGTGAATGCAGGTAACATAGTCATAGATGGATAATCCTAGGCGTGTCATTTCCGGTGATAGGTGGTACACTGCGTGGTTCCTCACTGCTGAGGAGTTATGAAGTCATGAAGTTGGAAGCCCCAAATATGGGTTACGAATCCCCTAGTTGGTTACAATACAATTAATGAAAGGGTTAAGTGGTTGTAACAAGAAACCCCTAAAGTAGGGAAATAAGTTTCTTAGCAAAAATATAAATACCCCTCAAGGAGTCTTTCATAAGTACAATTCACACACATCTCTATTGATTATCTATATTGTGAATAACTTTTGGTCTATTCGTGAATCTAAGGTTGAGTCTGAGGTACCGAGTCTGAAGTTGTGAAGGAATATCAATGGTTAAAGTCTCGAAATTGCAAAAAAATTGAGTAACCCTAGTTTCTGAGGCATCTACGGGTTGCAGGTCAAAAGGGCACAAATGTACGGAGGTTGCAGTGGAGAAAAGCATGGATATCTATGGGTAGTAGAAAAGGAAGTCACCGATCTATGAAAATCTTGTGAGAGGGTGTTAATATATGCATGTACCAGAGTTTTGATGCCCAGGTTGGTTTACTTATCTGTTATCTGATATAACAAAATGTCTACAAGATCAGAGGTATGTTCTTTATGTGTGTTTATCATGGATGATATGACACATGCTTGAGGCATGTTTTGGAGTCCCTTTTGGTTTATGGTTGCATATGGTTGAGGTCCATGTTTTGGTGTCATTGATACATGCTTGATAAATATCCTTGGTATATTGTATATGGTTGTTATGGTTCATTATTAGAGGCACATATCTGTGATAGTGGCATATATTTGAGGCATATCTTATGGTATATGGTATGATGCATGATTCAGGTACATTGTTGTACATGGTTGGATACTTGATGTTGATATGGTCCATATGAGCAGATCTAGTTGATATATCAATGACATGGATAGTGAAAGGTTGCAGGTTGATGATCAATTATAGATTGATGATTAGTTACAGGTTGATGTGACAATGACAGGTTACAGGTTGATGATTGGTTACTGGTTGAACTGACAATGATAGGTTGATTATAAGTTGATTATTAGAGGAAGTGACAATATCAGTGGTAGTGACACTTTGGTCTACACTTATATTTCAAGGCGATAGGATAGGGCAAGGAAAGTGGGGCGTAGCCTCCTTCCAGTTGGTGCTGGAGAACACAAGGAGTTGGAGATTTCTTCAGGTTGGAGCTTGATCATCAAGGGGTTGTAGCCTCCTTCTGGTTGGAGCCAAAGAATTCAGGGAGTTGTAAATTCCTTCATGTTAGATCTGGTAAATTGGGGGTCATAGCCTCCTTCCAGTTGTAGCCGGAGAATTTGGAAGTTGGTGCTTCCAATGAATGTATTATTTTGACATATAAGAAAAGAATTATGTGGTTTTCTCGCATTTGGGTTTCCACATAAATTCTAGTGTACTATGTTTCTGTGGATGTCTATTATGCTCTGTTGATTTATACTGTTCATGATATATTGATGATATACTTATACTGATGNCCCTCTCAGTATTCCAACAAGCAGGTAGTTCAACCTTGGGTGCCTTTTGAGAAGGTGTTGTTGAAAGTTAATTGCAAAGACAACTTAGCAGTATGAGGGAAGTTGGTGACCTTTCCCTAGTGCAATAAAGTTATCATATGTTGGGTTGTGGTAGTAAATTCAACAATAGTTGGTATGTTGATTTGTAGGAGTGAATTAGTAGTCGTGGGAAAAGTGAGTGACTTTTCCTTGGGTCATTGAGGTTGGACTGAATGACCGAAGTGTGGATGGAAAATACTATGTATGGACATGGGGAAGTACATTCTCATGGATTAGATGCAATGGTTGTATTGATCACCCAACTAGTTCGAGACTTGGGGAGACACCAATGTGTGGAAACATAAGATGGTTGGAGTATGGATGTAGTAGGAGGTCAAGATGGTCTAACACTTGAACGTTTTGGGAAATATTCTTAAGGGAAGGTTGGACAATAACAACTATAGGAGATAGTTGCAGCAACGAAGCATGGTCACCACAATGGGGAAACAACAAATTGAAGAAATGGAGACAAACTTGGGCATGTAAATTTCCTATGTGGATTGGGTGGAGTAGTTGCATGAAAAATTTGGGCAGAGAATGATGTTGAAGGTTGGGTGTCTATTGTAGATGGTCATGTTGAGTTCTGGAAATTTGGGGTTTCCAACAGTCATTGGCATGAAATTTAGGGTTTCAAGAAGACTCAGTTGCAGATGGATGCAGATGTGCAGAAAGTTCTTGAGGATGTTGTTAAGGGAAGCAATAAATTTTAGTGGGGGAGGATGTAAGACCCTTTCCTAGAGGGGCACAAGGAACCTCCATCAAAATGGCCCGGTTGAGTAGTTTGGATGACCAAGACAACTTGTCCCAAAGGCAAGGTGCACCTTTTGGGGTTTCCTTGGAAAGACAATGAAGACAAACTACCTTGGGAACCCTTGTGGATAGATCGAGTGCTTTGCACATGGAATTTGGATACTTGAGCAGTCATGCGGATGGACAGGGCATTACAAATGAGTCAAGTTGGAAGCTCCAAGAATTGGGGTGGACTTGGATAGAGACTTGAGGAGTTGGAGTGTCAAGACTTATACATACTGGTTGAGTTGGGAAATCTTCATTTGGGGATTGTGATGGGAAATAAAGGTGCCTTCGAGAACAAGTTTTCGCAGATCACGATCTTGGATGCACTTATTGGGCTTACTCATTTGGGCACACATTCCTTGGGTATGACTTGCAAATTATGGTATTGAAGACATGTGGACTTTGGGTGCACTTGGGCCAAATGAGTTGACTTGTGAATGGGGTAAATCAGGCACAGATGACTAGGTTGACCATATGATGAGGCACACTTGGGTAAAATCATGTGGGCCAATATGTGCGACAAATGAATCGCCTTGGGACCACTCCATACGATACGACTTGCCAAGTGTTGGGAAAGGCACATATAAGTATCGAGAGGCAAGAAGACATCAAGAGGAAGATTCAACAAGGTGATTTGTGGTGGTATTTTATGAGGATCAACATCACAGGTCACCCAAGTTAGCTTGGTGACCGAAATTGTGAACAAGACCTCCAACACGTAGGCTTGTGGATGAGATGGGGGTTGATTGGTGCGAGTTTTGTGGGTGTTGCACCTCTTTCGACACCTTAGTGAGAAAAATAGAGGTGCTTGCAAGAATAGTTGGGTTTTCTAAGCAAGACATCTATAAGGAAAAGGGTTAGAGAAAGAAATATAAATAGAACAACTAAGAAATAAAACAATTGTTGATACTGAGAGGGGGGTGAATCAGTATCAAGTACAATTTAAAAACCTTTTTCAACTTATACTTAAACCATTCAATTATA